>JAHPZR010003308.1:0-13145 GCA_019787425.1 Platygyra sinensis | reverse complement strand
CAGAGTGTACTGCACCCGGTGAACAACACGAAGATGTAATCCGTCTTTTGGCGTGGATTCCAGTGAGAAATCTTGCTCTGATTTACCTGTAAACCGATGTCAAGGAGATCATGATTAACTTTTACAACTCTTGTTTTTTCCGTTTTTTAAAACGCAGTTCGTGAAAGTTTGCATATCTTGAAAATTAATTGTGACATCTTATTTTAAACTTAGCGAGTCACTTCTTAGCCGTCTCGCCTCCGTGGTTGAATTCTTAAATCAGGTGAAGAGAAATCGTCGTTACTAAAACTTGTAGAATAATTAAAAAACCCGGAAACTGTAGGACACACGATTTATTCCTTTTCATCCAAACATGAATTTTAACCTGAGTTTTTAGTATTTTAACAGTTCCGGTGATGGACGCGTTTTCGATCGACACCTGTTGACACTCTAGAGACATTTAAAGCGTACCAGTACAGAATTTATAAGTGAGATTTCTGCTCCTACAATTTCCACATCTTTCGATCTCCATCTTTTCGATCTTCTGGTAAAGGGGAGGTAGATGTGTATCGTATGTGTATGTGTTTTATTGTCTCATTTATCCCTTGTCACGCCTCGCCATCGATGCGTCATGATCATGAAATGCATGATGCATGAAATTGATGCATACAAGGACAGATTTTAAGTTACATACCACAATTTGACATTTCTTTAAGAAATAAAGGTTGTAATATAAGACTTGGAAAGCGCAGATAGATTAATGACTACGTAAAATTTGTCATTATCAACAGAATGTACCGCAGCATTACTCTCTTTTAGATACCCTAGTTACGCTATATACCAGGACATTAAAACCACAACCGCTTTCTCAAAGAGCACGTGTTTACAATTGAGGGAAAATTGCTAGACCCCCCTCTGAGACCTAAATGTCATGTGATAACGCAAGAATGTTTTATAACTGTCACGCTAGGAATGTTGAGGGTCACCATAGTACTTAGTACCATAGTACGCCTTAGGACTACAGCACTTGACTACAGTGAATGCAGGTTTGTTTTTAATTTTCGTTTAAAAACGGCTAGCTAGGATATGATATTTTAATTCAGCAATTTTTCGGTTTTAAGCGTCAATGGCGCGGTCGTAAACTGTTTTTAATTCTTGTAATATCTTTGTTACTCGCGAAGGGAAGGAAGCCATTGAACAAGTTTTGATTTCCAAACCACCTACAGGGTGTTTTCACATGACATTACTAAAAATCAAACTACAAAACTATTGATCCTCCTGAGATTTTACTTTCATGATGTATAAGAACAGCTGAAAACTTATGTTCACACAAATGTTCGCTCGGAATGCGTTCTTGGTTTTGTGATAGACTACGCTTGAATTTCCGAGCTTCTGCGTGACGTGGCATTTACATGACGGCCTAAAGAGCAGTCTTGTTGGTTAAAAAAGTGACTTATTTCGAGGAATTTGGCTATCTGAACAGTTCATGTATTAGAAAAAGTATTATTTAATGTTGCTAGTTCCTTGAGAGATAATTGTCGCTTTTGTAGCAAAACTCAGTGACAGATGATTCAGTTGGTTTCCGGCCGCCATGTTGGTGCCCATCTGGATGGGCACAGCACCCGCTGCGGAGTGTCTCCATACAAATCTCTATAACTTTAGGTAAAAAATTCTCTCCGCATATCTTGCTTAAGAAAAATTGCTCTGACCTGAACCTTGGCGAGATTCTTTGCATATTTACCTTTTTTTTTCCGAGATTCTAGACTTAATCTATTGAACGGTTTTGATTTGATTTTGATCTGTTTTGAATGGCGTGACACTGAAAACCGGCAATTGTAAAATACATTCTTTGATCGCGTCGAACGTAAACCTAAAATAGCTCCCTATACTGCATCGTTTGATCTTGGATATTCGACTTTCAGATCAGACAAGGTATGGGAAACTAAAAATCGCTCCAGTGTGCTCATTGACCGCAGCGAGAACGGCAAAGAACTACAGTAATTATCACAATAGCATAATTATAATATAATATTGTACATGTACTAGTTCAAAGTTTGGTCAGTTTTAACTCCTTAACGATAGATAAACACCACAAAAAACGATCAAACTTCTTCACAAGCGAATTCTGTGAATTGCCTGGAATAGTAAAAGCCAAGAGACTGTAAAGACTGATGAGAACCATGCCCTGGGGTTTCCGGTCGAGTACATTCCATTGAAAAAATTCAGACATATAAACAGAACATTCAAATTGCTTAGAATAATTTAAAGAGAAGCCAAGTACACTTAACGGGTTTCTGTGGATAAGTCAAGACACAACATAATTGCAAACCAAGGAATTCAAACGAGCGTGCGGTAGGATGTGTCGAAAACGAGAACCCAAAAACGAAGACCGAAGAATTAAGACCCACTGGTCTAAAACGAAGCCCCTGTGGTCTAAAATAAAGACCCACTGATCTAAAACGAAGACCCTGTGGTCTAAAACGAAGACCCTGTGGTCTCTAACGAAGACCCTGTGGTCTAAAACGAAGACCATGTGGTCTATCAAAGTGGCTGTGAGCCACTCAACTTGGAAAATGGACTCTTCCAGCGCCAAGCAGATTTTCACCTAGACATTTGAATCGCCCGGCTTCCAAATCGAACTCAAGATAAACTGAAAGATTGATGCTTCTTCTCGTGGCATTCAATCGAAGATCCATTTAAAATCCAAGTGCTAACCGCCAAAAAAGTTTCGAGAACTGCAGCTTTCCAAGCGACCGGCATCCGCGGCCGAGATTTCGTTTGCCAAGGAGCAACAGTCACGCTGGCGCTGTTTGCTCCACCCTGATTGGATGCAATCTTTATCATTACCCAATCAGCGTGGAGTAACAGCGTGACTGCGGATGAGCTTTCAGAATGTCAGAAACAGTATTAAAAAGTCGTGCGAACGGGAAGTTAACGTAAAAACGATTTTTAAGAAGCATTTTTAAAAACATCTAACAAGCAGTTTCGTCAGTTTAACGGAGGAGCATTTCAGTGGACATCAATAGACCTTTTTCGCTTGTACATTTTGTTTTCCCAATACAGATCATGTGATGATACTCGGGAGATTTGATCTTTTGTTTTGTTCATTAAAAAGAGTACATGCAAGCATGAATATGTCTGCATGTACTCTTTTTAATGAACAAGACAAAGGATCAAATCTCCTGAGTATCATCACATGATCTGTATTGGGAAAACAAAATGTACAAGCGAAAAAGGTCTATTGAAAACAGATATAGAGGATATTACATGACCGCGCGTGGATATGAATTTTATCTTCGAGTGTCAACTCTATATCTCACGAGTGAGCGCAGCGAACAAGTGAGATATCGAGTCGAACACGAGAAGATAAAATTCATATCCACAAGCGGGCATGTAATATTCTGTTTATTATATAAACACCGGATAAACTCCTGTGAAAAAGGCGCGATTTATTATGTAACCATAACGACGGCGATCTCTTCACGTGTGAAGATAACATGTTATCTTCACGTGTGAAGATATGAAGTTTTCGCGGGAAAGCTCACTTGGTATTTCACTGGTGTTTAATAAACAAAATATCTTATGGTCATAAATTAATCGTGACCTGATGCGGTCGATCGTGAATACTGGATGAAATGTTTCCGCTTGAGTGAACACTTCAGTGCGTTTTTTTTTCGCATTAGCCTTTGGCAAAATACTCTAATCTGGTAGCTCATGTTGACTATCACTCTACAATACTTCCTAAATGACATAAAAACATCTTCCACATGAACTTCACTCGCGGCACTTCACTTTCCCATGGAAACTACTAGTCACACAAATAAACAGCGGGGACACATTGTTCGAATTCTCCTCAATTCTCTCGACTGTTGACCTTTTTAAAAAAACATTTAATCACGGCTTGAATCATTCGAAAATTCATACAGCTTGTCGTGACTTTCAGTGTCTTCTTTTTCTTTTTCGGCAATCGAGTATGGTTTAAACTTGTATGAGCGGGCACTTTCGGTAAGATTAATGAGCTACTTTCATTAAAAGAGAGTTCTATAATTACAGGTAGCTTCTGTTTATAAAAGCGTTCGTGCGAGAATTTATTCAATGTAGAGCAATTCTGCGATAAGATATTGAGTACTTAGGTCAGAATTTAAAGAATAACTAACTTGACACGGTGCAACCGACCATGAAATGGCCTTAAACGCTTGATGTTCAAAACCCCCCGGGGGGGGGGGGGGGGACTCCTATATGCAAAGGTTGACAAATTTTCGTCGTCTCGGATACAAATCAAGGATTCTGGTCTCACCTACGGTGTTGACAACGAAACATCACCATTTTTAGCTGTCAAAGTATCGTCATCTCCTGAACAACAGCTAGTCATCGAACCTATTCCGTTTTAAGTGGTACACGTGATCTTTTAGGGGTATAACGAAGCTCAGGCAACGTGCACATAAGTCTCCCGTAGGAGTTAAGTTCAAATTTTCCGACGAGCTTTCATTGCCTTCAAGTTTCATATGGGAGCTCCCCCCGGGTTTCCAAATGTCTAACGGGAAGTGATGGAGTGAAGGAGTGATGGAGTGAAGGAGTGAAATCGAGTCCACTACTACAACTTGGAAAAGATATTTTCCAAGTTTAAAAACAAAGACCCACTGGTCTAAAACGTGGTGAATAAATTTGCGAGTCATGCAAAGTTAACCTTTGCGCCTTTATACCGCAAGGACAGTACAGCAAAGTAATGAAGTCACTTCGTCGTAATTTTCTCATATGCATTGGAAAAATAGAATATTGGTGACGACAAATCATCACTAATAACATATATTTTTATACTATTTTTATAATTTAATTGCGTTACGCAATTTGACAAGTGCTGTACCGACGGAGATCAAGCAACTGTCAACTGTATCATACTGAAAAATTCTTTTTCTTTGGCCATCGTAGCTTAAAGGACCCTAGTCAGCCTCCGCCATTTTCGATGACATCGAAATTATTGATATAGCATGGTGAAGAAGAATCCTTATTGTTTTACAGTAAGCTGTGTTCCAGAAGGTATGTTTAATTATCTTGAGTAGTTCTACAGTTTTTCTTTGTTTTGACAGGCTCCGAATAATTAAAGGTTAACGCACTCAGCGAGTGAATTATCGGGATTTACCTGCACGAGTTCACTAACAATGAACGAGAAATTTCAATACCGCACGAGGCCGCCGAGTGCGGTATTGAAAGTTTCGAGTTCATTGTTAGTGAACGAGTGCAGGTAAATCCCGATAATTCACGAGCAATGAGTGCGTTAACATTTTTATTATTCAAATTGAATACGTTGCAAACAAAAATCGTCAAACTTTGAGTCAGCCGAAGCCATGGTGTAATGACAGTGGTGTATTGAATTTACACCACGGCTATTACACCACGATAATGACGTCCAGGCGGTTGTTTCGTCATAACCCAGTGTCACGAGGCACAAATCAACCAATCAGAAAATCAGAATTCGTACAGTGTATGAAATTTGAATAATAAAATATATTAGTAAATTCTCAGCTCCGACTATTGCATTTTGATTGGCTAAAAATCTCCGACTATGAGCCAATAGTCGGAGTTTTATAATTTACGTCAAGTGGAATATAGTGCGCCAAGTTTAAATTTTTCGCTTTGTAAAATTGTGGAAATAAAAATCGGCGACAAAACCCGCTTTGAGAATTTACTAAAACAATTATTCCATTCGCCCTTGTTGGATATGAAGTGATTATAACCAACTCGCGCTACGCGCTCGTTGGTTATTTTATCACTTCATATCCAACGCGGGCTCATGGAATAATTGTTATATAGCCAAATTCTCACATGTAAACAAAAAACAAAGGTGTGGCTGACTAGCACACAAATTGCAGTTACAAACATGACAATAAAACGCATGACAAGCGAGGGTTAGATAGTGGACATGTATATTTCGTATCTGTTATCTCGAATGTTCGAATGCCTAAAAATATCATTTTTATCAGGTTTAATACTGAAGTTTCTCGCGTCGGATAATTGTGGGGTCTAATGTCTGATATAGTTTGTTTCATGTTCTATCTTTCATGTTTTATCTTCTGGTTGCCTGGGGCTTGCCCGCTAATAGTTAACCCTGATTGGAAAAATCTATTATGTTTTTATCTGAACTGTCAGCTGTGCTGACGAGAGAGAATTTAAATTCTTAGCTAACTGCTCGAGTTTTCCGCTCCGTTAGTCACACACTGAACTCTACTTTCAGCCCTAGATTTGCATACACTGAAACTCCAACGGAGAAACCCATGGGAAAGCTCTACCATTGAAATCAAGTGACAACAATAGAATGACAACAATAGAAGTTCAGAGCGCTGATTAATTGTCAACACGCGACAGTAAAAATTTTTCGAACGACACGTTTCTTGAATATTACTTGTAAATAGCGAATAAAAAAAATAATACACAGAGATTTGAAATGAATAAAAATACATTTATTGACAACGAAAGCTCCAACAACTGCGAAATATACATCTCAGTCATTATAAAAAATCTACGATCGATTGCGAATAAATTGATTTCTACCGTAGAATTCCGAAAGTAACGGCCCCGTTACTTTCGAATTTTGCGGGCCAAAGGGGCCGCTACTTTCGGGTAGCCATTATTTTCGGACAGGTAAAAAACGTTTGTAACTCGAAAAGGCCTCAGACAAAGAGGGCGCATATTATGAAATTTAAAAGTCATTCCATTTAGACATATTCCTAAAATGTAACGTAACCAGATAAACAAACAGTAAACAAAACAGACTAGCTTAAGCGGTACGCTATACATACACGATTACTAAAACTGTACAGTACATTTTGACTCTTCACTGACAAATTAATTTCAACAAGGTATTGCAGTGTTCATAAGTTTCAACAGTGTTTTGTGACCGTTTTGGGGTAATTTTTTAAAATGCCGTTAATTTCGGGGGGCCGTTACTTTCGGAATTCTACGGTATTTGGTCTATGAACCTAATAGACAACACAAAACAACTCTGTTTGTTCAAATAGAGTTTTCCTCACTACTCCTTTGTTATTGCAAAATAATCTCCCTGGGGTCATTAACGCCTAAAGTTATTCAAGAGCGAGAAAATGAATAAGCGCTTTTCAAAGACTTTTATTGCAATCCATTAATCTTTAACTCAGTGTTTACAACTCTCTGAGCTCTAACTTGTCAAGTACTACAGTTAGTATTGGTGACAACAAGATATACCAAAATCGTCACTGAAGCGTATATTTCTATACCGCTAGAATTTCATTGCGCAATTTGACCGATGTGTTGTAGCGACCGAGTTAAAGTAACTGTCAAGTTTGTCCCGCGCTCAGATGACATTTTAATTTATACGCTACAGAAAAGCAGTTTAGAGGCCCTGTCCGGGGTAAATTCCGACAAACGACATGGGCCATAAAGTAACGACAGCGCCCAAATGAAATAGCGACAAACGACAGCCATTCTATTAAAAAAATGCCGACAGCGACTTCAAAGCCGAAAATTAGCGACAAAGAATTGAAGTAGTTTGGCATATTGTGATTTTCCTTGAGCTTCAAACTCTTAAAAGGACATGAAAAGTAGAAATAGGCCAAATATCTTCGGTTCGCTGCGGAGTTAGTGTAGTGTAGTAGGAATGGCCCTTTGGAGGTCATGGGAACGAGGCAGAAGCGTAAGAAGACCAGAACGCCTTGATTTGTGAAGTCTCTTCGAAATGGAAATGGCTCGTCAGGACGCTAGCTAACTCTGGTTTTGCGAAGAATAAAGTTGTTAAATAAAACCCTTTATTACCCGTATACTTCTGGATGGAGAGAGGCACTATGAGAGTGAAGTGTCTTGCCCAAGAACACAACGCAGTGCTCCGGGCACAGCTCGAACCCAAACCGTTCGATCCGGACTTCAGCGTACTAACCACTGATCTCACCATCAGGCCACAGTGCCTCCGAAAAATGAAGGAACATAAAGGGATGATGTTCACACCCGACAGCAGTTGTGATCATTGGTACTTATTTTCACACCGGGAAGAAGAAAGCGCAAAAACAATAGGAGGAAGAGACCAAGGGACCAAACTCCAATCACCGACCAAGAGATCAAAAGTCTAGTTTACGTGTAAACTACTCGACCACTTTACATGACTTTACTGTGAAGGTAATTTAAGTGTTGGGACATCATTGATAAGGTCAGTTTATCAAAAAATGTTTTCTCAGTTATGTTACGTGTTCAATGCAAGAAGTGTGCCACTGCATAGCTGTAACGCACCGTTGTTTGTCATTTAATTAAAATTCCGATAAGGACAAATGTATGTCACTCAATTTCCGACAGCGACGTAAACCCTTCACAAATCGCCGACACGAGACATTTTAAAATTCCGATAAGCGACCTGGGACACCCCCCCCCCCCCCCCCACCCCCCATCCTGGCAGGGCCTCAGTTTAGCGTAGAGTTAAGTCTTTCCCCGAAGAAAAAGAGGTTTTAGACTAGTGGGTCTTTGTTTTAGACCACAGGGCCTTCGTTTTAGACGACAGGGTCTTCGTTTTAGACGACAGGGTCTTCGTTTTAGACCTGTGGGTCTTTGGTTTAGACCAGTGGGTCTTCGTCTTAGACCACAGGGTCTTCGTTTTAGACCACAGGGTCTTTGTTTTAGACAACAGGGTCCTCGTTTTAGACCACAGAGTTTTTCTTTTAGACCATAGGGTCTTCGGTTTAGACCACAGGGTCTTTGTGTTAGACCACAGGGCCTTCGTTTTAGACCAGTGGGTCTTTGTTTTAGACCAATGGGTCTTCGTTTTAGACCCGACAAGGTCTTTGTTTTAGACCACATGGTCTTCGTTTTAGACCAGTGGGTCGTCGTATATTTGGAGAGCTTATAACATATCTTGAAATATAAATGAGCCAGAAAAAACTAGTACATGGCCACCTTAAACGGATGTTTAGTGGGTATCTGGAGTATTGGCAGTGGAACACGAGGACAAAGTCTCCGTCAGCCAGCGGTCCGCAGAAGTCCACACTGACCTTTTCCACGGTCCCTCTGGTAGCTCCGTCATTTTCAGGGGTTCTCGATGTACGTCAGGTGTGTTGGATTGTAGAAACTTTCTTCTTACTCTCTTGGATTTTCCGCTCTCGATCATAGCCATTGGTATCTCGGTAACCAACCAACCTGCCGGGAAGTCACAATGCTCGCCTTCCGCTTTAAGCTTTGAGATGAATGAATCCCACGTTTCATCCTTTCCTTGTTTGATGCAGCGAAATTTGTGTATGTTGTACAGCCGGTTCTGAGACTCCTTAAATTTGTCCGTAATGCATTAACGGCTCCGTCCAGGTCTGTTCCCGTGTGGCTAAGTTGTTCAATTATGTCCAGATTAGCTTCGCCTATCGAATCTAAGAACAGCGATCGTTGTTGCGCCTTGTCTGCAATGTTGTATGCTTTCAAATGGTTATTCTTGAACCCCTCGGCGTATTTAACGAATCGAGCGTAAACGGTTTCTGGGTGAATCCTGTCGGATGTCAAACCCCGGAAACTGCTTGTATGCGATTTTGGTTGCCATTCTGTTCCTTATTCCTGTGACATCCTTGTCGCCAATTTAGTGTCGAGCGTTTTTAATGTTAACGTTTCCTCATTTTACAACCGTCACTCCACACATTATATATATTATACATATATGGCGGTATAACATATGCTTACATACCATGCACCATTACTTTACATATATAGTGGCACACAGTCACGCCATTACAGGATAGCGCGGGAAAATGCGCGCGTGTAAGTCGCGATTGATTTTGGGTTTGCTCATAGGTTGAGAAAGTGGCTGGAGTTTTCTTGTCTTACCCCAGAGAACCACAGAGCAAAACAATGAAAAACCAAAGCAAACGCAGTTAAGTTTCGATGCTCAATATTAATTGAAAAAGCGCTGTATTTATATCAGAGGAGTTCACTTACAGCTGCAAATAACCTCTACGTTTGTACCTATAGCTTGCTTTGCGAGGTTGCTACTGAGTCTTCGGAGTGGTGTGTTTCAAAGCAGTTGGGCCAGTGCGATCGATGCCACTTTCCATCTGTCATTACCATGTGATAGGAACCATTAAAAGAAACGAATTTCTGCTTTAGAATTCAAAATAGTGCACTAACTATAATTGGACAAATGAATATTACAGTGAAAGGCTTTGCTCAAATTCACAAGTCGACTGTATAAAGCCATGAGTCGAGTCGATGCGAACTGACGGAAATTTGCCTTGATTCGGTTTGATCCTTTTTAACTCGTGAAGCGCATGCGCAACACGAGTTATCGTGAGTTGTGGGCAAATGTGTCGCTCGATAGGCTGTAAACTTTATGCAAATGAAGTACGCTCGCGGCTTACTTTTAAATTGCTGTCTAACTTTAATTAAAATAAGCTGTTTTAAAGGCCTAAATTACAAAGATATAACATAAAGAAGACTCGGCTACCGAAAATGAGAACATCGAGAATCGTAAAATCGATTAAGCAGCACAAGTTCTCACTGGATGCGGAATTCGTATGGATTTTACAGAAACGAAAGTCGTTAAAGTACGGTTTTATGGTATCGTAAATGTGCATATAGTGAGCGAAATGATATCAGCACAGAGCAATTGTTTTTTGTATCGCTAAAAATAAAGGGAAAAAAAAGAAAAAAAGAGAAATAGAAAACACCGGCCCTCACCCGGAGTCGATCGCGGTATAGTGGAACGGCAGAGATGTTCAGTACCACTAAGCTACGTCAACACCACGTGTACGTGCTGGAAAAAATTGACATCCATATTGGTATCAACTGTAAAACGTCAAACAATATTCCGCGGGCTCTACAGCGGTTCTGAAAGCAGCTCAGAGGCAAATCTAAGTTTTGGGAGATGTAAGATCGACACAAGAGAAGGAAATCATTGTCATTGATCAAGCCTTTGTCGTATGAAAGTGCAATAAAGTCGAACGTATTCATTTTTGTAAAGACACGTAGATGCTGAACATCCCGTTGCCGTACTGCGAAATCTTAATCTGTTTGAGGTTAGCGGAGGGAACGGAGTTGTCAGCCTAGTCCCTCACAGCCGAAGTAGCCGTAGTAGCAGCCCGCCGTAGTGTATCTTAAAGCCCCTATTAAAACACAAAGCCGGCGTTTTCAAACTCCTCGGATTTGAACTGTGTGTTCGTTTGATTAACGCCCCTTTGTTCCCCTTGACTAGCATTCGGGAAGCAATGTGACCCTGGAGAGATCACATTTGAAGTCCGAAAATATCAGACCTCCGGGATGTCTAAATTGTGCCTAGCTCATAAACACGTGGCTCAATCAATTACAAATCGCTTGTGTTTTTCTTTAGCGCGTGAGGGCACCTGTTTGATGCTCTCGCAGGCTAGTTTTTATTCCAACCATTTTCATTGTTTTTAAAGCCAGTGAAACTTAAGGCTGCAATAGAACTAGATACTCTTTCCTGTGGATACTATAGGCAACTTGTTCATTCTTTATTCTTCGTTATTGCCATACCTACATTGGTTACGTGAGCTGGAAGTCTTTTCCTCTCTGTTTGCTAAATTTTGTCTAACTTCCTTCGACAAAGGAAAATAACCCCCGTTTCCTCGTCGCCTTGTTGCAAATTGGAATTAAATATCGCCTAGACTTTGCATTTCACTGAATGTTTACATCGGAAACTTCCATCCAAAATGTCTTGAACATGGCCTTGTACAATCCTTATAAGCACGAGATGACAATGGCAACAAAACTTAAAACTAGTTTCTGTTTATCTCATTTGATAAAGAGAGAATGATTAATGTTTTCATTAAGACAGTATTACCCTTGATTTTTCAATATTTCCAATGTTCACTTTTCAACCACATTTGCTCCCAACTATTTCTTGGTGAACCAGACACAAAAATGTTTAAAACATGACATTGTCCACCCTTGTCAAATGTATAAGCATGATTGTTTCAATTGTAATGCCTTCTTATCTAACTATTACTTTTTTTCTTTGGTACGTTATGAGTGAACACTGAACCACTGCCCGTACTCTAAACATGAAAATCAGCCACAATATTTTCTAAACCAAATAATATCAAACATATGATCCAAAAAATATTTTAATTCGTTTGCTCACTTCACGAGTTTGCTCACAGAGCACTTTGATTTCTAATGGCCGGACAGACGTACAAGAAGGGGGGAAGCCCTGAGCATGACTGCAGTCCCACAGAAGAATTAACCAAGTTACATTGTGAGGCCGAAAGGAAGAAAAAAAGCCAGATTTTTAGTATATCTCTCTTTTCGAAAACGTTTCCCCCGTTTGCTTTCATTTATCAACTGGGAGCTTCTGATGTTCAGACAAGTTAAGCGTTTCGTTACATCTGCCTGTTGCGGCAGCAGTTTCACTTAGTCCACTCTCTTTAGCTTCTAGTAGCTGTTTGATAAGTGCGTTCCTCTTGTCAATAAAATGAATGTGGAACATCTGACAGAGCGATTACTCCTGCAGAAAGCGGAAACAAACTAAACATGAATATATAACTGTTTCTGAATTCTGCCTGATAACAACAACAACAACAGCTTTATTTATCCCTTATTTAAATCAAATTTAATTAAATTACAGTGACATACATGATAATTAATTTAAAAAAATAAGGGCAACTGACAGCCTGAAATAACCTGAAATAGTTATAAATGTTCTGTTACTTGTATGTTGTACTCTAATTGAACAGGTTTTATTACACAAGTTGTCAGTGATGTGTAGTAAATAAACTACTTAGCTGTTACAGAGACCCCACGAACAATTTCATTTCATTGGGATGTTTCGGTTGCATGCGAGACCAAAGACAGCTTTCGTGGCAAATCATTTGAGGTAAATGTCCGGAACAACTGCTTTCTGTTTTCCTGTTTGCCAACAAACTGGTGGGCTGCAGCTACCAGGTCAATCGTGTCAGACTTGTCCCTGTGGACGTGACGCATCATAAGATGGTTCAACCTTGCGTCTCCAGTTGTTGAACGGAGATGTCTTTACGCGCTTTAAAGCGGAAAATGACCGCTCATTAGCGGCATTCGTTGCTGGCATTACCAAAAATATTTTGCCCCGTGTGCAAATATCAGACAGAAGCAATTTGTAGGAATCACTGATTAATTGACTGAAAAAAAAAACGAAATTAGGTCATCAATGTTGAACCTTGACGTGTCAAACCCCATCGAGGCAG
>JAHPZR010003307.1:0-28648 GCA_019787425.1 Platygyra sinensis | reverse complement strand
CAACTCCAAGTTCGTGGGCTGGCCTTTTCTCAATCTTGAGTCCATATCATTATCTGTTTGCGCGCTCTTGAGTCTAAACAAATGCAAATAGACACCTCACTATTGATTGTGGTATTCACACATTTCCTGGCTCTTTTGTGCAAGGTATTACCGAGATACGAATCCTAATTAGACAACTGTATTTCATTCCCCAAAAAGGACTACTAAACGAATAACGTTTGGCTTAAAAATTACACAACAAAATCCCGACAAGTTATAGAACGCCAAATGGTTATTTCCAGGAAGAGCGCTTCCAAAATCCAAATATCGGATTTACTTCATTATCTTAACTGACGTCAAGAGAAACCAACCATAGCAACTGAGTAAATACAGCTGGAAAGGTCACGAGATGATGGTGCTCGATAAATATTAATAAACTCAAGCCTAATAATATAGCATTTAAATTAAGCAGTAATGAAATAGAAAATCAAGTAACCCTTTTTTAAATGCTCAAAAATATATATATCTTATTAGACGTTTTGTTGTGTAGTCTCGCTGAGTATTTTTACGAGTTGTGCCGTATTTTGGCGAGCCCGTAGGGCGAGTCAAAATACAAACAACGAGTAAAAATTCTCAGCGATACTGCACAACAAGACGTCTAATAAGAGATTTATTATCCAACAAGTCAAATTGGTATGTTCGTGCAAGCGAATTTCGTGGATATTTATTTACAGGAAATGCGTGATAGAAATGCGAAGCGGAACGGAATTGGAGCGGGAAATCCAGCTAACTGATTGGTCAACGGCAGGAACCTGTCTAAGGGCCGATTTACACGGTACGACTTTGACGCATGCGACAAGCTTACGACACGCCTACGATATGACTTGGGACCATTTACACGCGTACGACATTTTCACATACAAAATTAAATATGCAAAAGTTTGCACCGGGGTTTACGGAACGAAAAAGTTCTAACAAACGTAATAAAATATTTTAGCTGTCCTGCGCTTTGAAAAAACTTTCTAATGAGATGTTTTTCGCTTTAATCCGTTCCGTACTTTTCGAGAAACGACTTCATGTGAACCAGTCAACAACAACTTCGTCCGCCATGTTGACGGAAGAAAACTACTCCTTCGTCCCCTACTCAGTAGAAATTTGTCACAAAATACGTATGTTCTATAGAGTTCGGCTACGATTGTCGCAGCGTTTTAAAACATATTTTAAAATCCTACGACAATTTTTTTGACGTACACAACAGTCGTAAGCGAGTTGTAAGTTTGATTTACACGAAACAATTCATGTCGTAGGCCTGTCGTAAACTTGTCGTATGCGACAAAGTCGTACCGTGTAAATCGGCCTTAACCGGTCTTCTGGAGTACAAATGTCGCGTGATATTTGTACTCGTCTTAAGCGTTATTTGTACTCTGCGAAGTGCAGTTGGATAATAACACACGACACCACAAACAAGTTTTACCTTAACAGTTTAATAAAGAATGGGTCACTTAGTGGAATACACTCTAGCTTGCATTTTTATTTTCTAACAATTTAGCGAAAATAAGCAGGGCACATCAAAATATAGCTTATAGTCGTCTTTACGCAACGTTTAAATGTGTACGTGGCGTAAAGCCAACAGTTTGCTTAGTGTTGGCTTATAGGTAAAGCTCGACTACAGGCCGGACTTTAGGTATAATTACATTTCTTTTATGTGTAATTTAAAGCCCCAGAGAGAATAAAAGAGAAGACAGAATGTTCGGTAGGAAACGATCAAGTCTGAGCAATCAATCTGCTGTAAGTAAATTCTGGTTTATTTGGCAAAAACCATCATGATGTCCTTATATGCATAGTTAATAGAGGGGAAACTCGAAACTCGACAAAGTTCCTTGTTTAATGTCTTTGTTATCATTTTAGGCCTTGAGCCTGCACAGAACCGCAATAGTTATTTGCTCCGCACTGAGGAACTAACCAACAGAAACGTGATTCATGCATAGTGTATGAACGCAAAACAAAAGATTGTGCAGGGTCGTGGACCTTCCAACATAAATCTTGGCATCTTTGTTTGGTCCTTTGATGTTTGCCGGGCTTCTAAACTAGTCCATTCTATTAACTATCGTTCTGCTGATACCGTAAAATTCCGAAAATAAGCCCCTCCATGTTGAAGCCCTTCACGTGGTAATGTAGGCAACCCTCCGTTAAATCGCCCCTCGAAATAAAAGCTCCCCAGGAACTAGTACATATACTTGGAACATTGCCCTTAAATACAATGTAAAACAAAGCAAAAAACGATAAATTTACTTCCAACTATAAGGCTAGCACAATCCATTTGGAAACGTAAACTTCCCTCCGAGTATAAGCCCCTCCATTCTTTGCGCATTAAAGAGATTTTTAAGTTCGCATCATATCAGCGTAAAGCTGGTGTAAAGTTTATATTTACACAAGTTTACGCCACATTTCAGTTACGTAGAGATGAGCTCTTGCGCTGCATGAGACTTCTCTAAGCAAATTTTAAGCTCAGCGTAAAGCTGGTATAAACTCGGCGTCTTTAAGCCAAATTGAACTCGACATTTATGCGAGAAAACAACAACAACTTCATTTGCACCCTGAATTAAATTAAATTTACAGTACAAAGAGTAATAAAATTAGAATGAAGTGCGTGGCTGCCCGAATTAACCACCAGAGGCTAATGAGATTGGGCAGCCATCCTTAGCGTTTTTAATGATGTCACGTACTTAAGACTTATTAAGATAACATATACAACAACACACAGACAAAAGTAGCCTCTTCCAGGTGTTCAGTTAGTTGGGGCTCAGCGCGAACCACCCCCCCCGGCTCTTCCATTCATCAGAGAGATTACTCGTGGACAAAGTTGAAAGATTAAGCTCTTTTAAAAACCCGTGGGAAGGATTGCAAAGCCATCTTCCATTGACCCTACTGTTATGCAATACTTCTATTCTTCCCGAAGGCACTTCACTCAGGGAAATCTTTTAGCTTGTTAATTATAACAGCTTTGAACACCGCGTCACTCGTTGAAAGGTCTCTGACCGCTGCCATATCGCAAATCTCATCTGTGATGCTCAAGTGTTTACAAAATCTGTCAAAATTCAGCAATCAGAGGGTATACCAGATCCTGGTATACCAGAACGACCACAGGCGTTCTCTCGCTTCCACCCCCACGCTGCGCCCTGACTAACTGAACGCCTGGAAGAGGCTAAGACAAAAGCTGCGTCTAAAATAAAATATCAGTTAGCGAAAATAAGCAGGAAACATCGACAATGAAAAAAGTAAATGAAAATAAACAGACTTAGTTAAGTCTGCTGGAAAAATATAAATAGCTAGTAGAAAAGAAGTTTCTCACTGCCAATATTTTCATTAAGCGCTGGTTTTAAATCGCGAATCAGTAAGGCTTCCTTAATTTTACAATGTATATCAGACTGTCCAGTGGCTAAAATGCCAAAGTGATCCACTTATATTCAGTTTTTCCAGCAGACTTAACTAGGTAAGTTTACTTTCATTCACTCTTTCATTGTCATTACTTCCCTTATTTGGTGTTAGTCTTCGTGTTGAAATTTAATAGTAATTTAGGTAACCGTTACTTCAGAAGATGTATGTTGGAACATACGAAACGTCAAGTTCATAAATGAAAGATTTAACAACATGCGTTGTCTCATTATGTTTATAACCGCATTTTGTTTGCTAATTATACTCAAGTTGAAATGGCCGAAGAATAAGAGTGTCATAGCCTTATATATAAGTATGTCTGGATTTATGAAAACGAGGCTAAAGGATGGATATCACGCACTAAGCAGGCGTTTTTTCTCCAAAGGGGACGATATAAAAATTAAAAGGAAAGTCGGTCCTTTTTTCCTTTTTTTCTACCCGTTTATCTTCCTTTCATTGCCGTCCTGTCTCTGTTTTTCGCCCGTTTACATGGCTTGGAAGCGGCCTAAAAGTTCAGTGAACTCCAGTTGAAATTGACATCACGCACTAAGCGGGCGTTTTTTCCTCGCCAGAAACTATCTCCAAAGGGGACGATATAAAAATGAAAAGGAAAGTCAGTCCTTTTTTCCTTCTTTTCTACCCGTTTATCTTCCTTTCATTGCCGTCCTGTCTCTATTTTTCGCTCGTTTTCATGCCTGGGAGGCGGCCTTAGAGTTTAGAGAAATCCACTGAAATAAGGGTTATAGGGGTAGGGCTCTTTAGCACCGTTTTCATAAATCCAGATATAACTGGTTGTGGCCTTTATCAGTTTCTTGTATATTGAGAGGAAATCAGGCATATGACACATTCATTTCCTAACATAATCCAATTTACCTTGGAGTAGTGGAGGCCATACCTCATAAAATACAGTCCAGGTAGTTTAGATTTATGAGGAACTGACAGTTTGTTTCGTAAAAGAGGCTCGTGCTGCTGATAAGCCCACTTTTATTGATACAATAACAGTTTAACACTTCTTTTTAAAAGTTAACACAATATTAAAACCAAAAGCGTAAGAAGAAAAAGAAGAAGAAGAAATATACTTGACTTTGCGTCTCTCTAAGATGTTAAGGTGAACTTAGGGGAATTCAGTCGTTAACTCCATCATTCTATGTTCGGCCACTTCACTTTAATTCCAACGGCAGATGTTACAGCGTTGCTCTGTTTGTACTCTTTTCTGATCACAACTATTACAGCAGCTACTTAACTACTACTTCAGCAACAACGAACCAGCCTCGTCACGTTCCTGTTTAAAGAGACAAGCACTTGATTCATCAAATCAATGTCAAACTATCAATTAGGCTAACATAATGTCATGCGCAATCCATATAAGGACTAAGTGCGACTGCGCACCGAACTACTTGGCATATTTTCCTTCGAGGCTATCGAGGTTGACTAAAGTATTTTAGTAAAATCCAACTAGTGGTCTATTATCAATGCTGCGTTCTGATTGGTTGAGCTACTAGTGGGCTATTTGTTATAGCCCACTAGTAGCGAAAAGCGCCGGCTTTGAAAACCAAAGCAATGACAGCTGAATAGCTTTAACTAGCGAAAGATGTTTTGGCTCGATATTTTTTTTGACCAACTAGTTGTACTTTACTAAAACAATTATTCCTTTCGCCCTCATGGGCTCTGAGTCAATAGCCCATTTGGCCTTCGGCCTCATGGGCTATTGACTCAGAGCCCATGAGGGCGAGAGGAATAATTGTTGAATATACCGCCTTGATTTGCACCGGCTATTCCTAAGTGGTTGACCTAAGCAAGGTGACGTAAACAATATAAAAGTTACAGTCTTGAATTTCACTGACTAAAAGTTTAGCTATTAGGATAACACTAAGTCAAGGTAATTCCCCTGAAATAAAACTGACAATAGATTTTCGTTCAAACTTTGCCCACTGAATTTTTATCATATGAGAACTTCAGTTTTGAAATAAAAAAGGGGAGTGCCCATACTCATTAAGGAGCACTGGGGAATTGAAAATGACCCATTTTGGCATTATTTAACGCTTATTAATTACAAGAACGCATTCCCAGTTATAATTGTAAATTTTTGTGACCGAGACTCATGAGAACACGCATTAAACTGGAGTCAATACGTTGTATCGGACACAAATAAACTTTTTAAGTTTGATTTAGACAGAAAGCTGAATCCTTGATTAAAATTTGAACCAAATTTCTTGACATGGTTACCATAGGGCAAAATAGAAAAGACCACAGTTTACTTGCTATTTTCGCTATTTATTCAATTTTCAGCAATAGGAATCAGATCAGTCTTTCCTCAAGCAAAGTTTATGATAAGTTGATTACAATGACTGGAAAAAAAATTGGGGTGCCCATGTTCGTTGGTGAGCTATAGCCATTTTTCAACTGAAAGAGCTCAATATCAAGGCAAATCCGCCATGTTTTCAATGTGCATGTCCACGAGAGCGCGCTAAATGACGCCATAAATTATGCGCAGAAAGGATGCGCAGTGCAATTGTGAGGAACAACCTTAAGAGAGAAAGCTGTTGTTACAATGTAAGTATCAGTAATAAAACAATGCCGACTCAACTCGAAGTTCGTGGGCTGGCCTTTTCTCAATCTTAAGCCCGCCTAGTCCATATCTTTATCTGTTTGCGCGCTCTTGAGTGTAGACAAATGCAAATACACACCTCACTATTGATTGTGGTATTCACACATTTCCTGGTTCTTTTGTGCGAGGTTTTACCGGGATACGAATCCTAATTAGGGAACTGGTCAAAACTACTATACTCGAACAGGACCCACCTTTGGGGTAGGAGGGGGGTTGTCAAAGACACCACCTATCTTTGAACATTACCAACAACATTTTTTTGGCTTTTAAATTTAAGTTGACTCAGGAATATTTAGCTAGCAAGAGTCGGCATTGCTAGACAAACAAGAAAAGTGAGGTTTGAATCTCACTGCAATTTTTTAGTGCTGGATAGAGGGGTGGCTATGCAATAAAGACACCATCTTTTGACGTTAAGCAAGGGGGGTGCAGGCAGACACCACCAACTATTTTGGGGTTTGGTGGGTCCTGTTCGAGTGTAGTAGTTTTGACCACTTCCCTTAGACAACCGTATTTCAATCCCCAAAAAGGACTACTAAACGAATAACGTTTGGCTTACAAATTACACAACAAAATCCCGACAAGTTATAGAACGCCAAATGGTTATTTCCAGGAAGAGCGCTTCCAAAAACCAACATCAGATTTACTTCATTATGTTAACTGACGTCCAGAAAAACCAACCATAGCAATTGAGTAAATACAGCTGGAAAGGTCACGAAATGATGGTGATCGATAAATATTAATAAAGTCAAGCCTAATAATATAGCATTAGGCGGAATATAAATTAAGAAGTAATGAAATAGAAAATCAAGTAACCCTTTTTTAAACCCTCTGAAATATCACACGATTATATTACCCGACACCAAATACAAGTTTTACCTTAACAATTTAATGACGAATGAGTCACTTAATGGAATACACTGTAGCTTGCATTTCTATTTTCTAACAATTTCGTGCAAATGAGCAGGACACATCAAAATATAGCTTATAGTCGTCTTTATGCAACGTTTAAATGTGTACATGGTGTAAAGCCATAGTTTGCTTAGTGTTGGCTTATAGGTAAAGCTCGACTATAGGCTGGACTTTAGGTATAACTAGACGCATATTTGCGTTCACTCGGGCTTTGAGTTGGAGCATAGTTAATGGAGGGAGACCTCCCTCCATTAACTATGGTTGGAGAGAAACATAGTTTTTGTTCAACGTACTTCGGTAAGGCTTTTTTGAAATTATGGGTTTTATCTTGGGTCTGTTTTTGTCTCGGTATGTTGGAGATGCAGGGTTATTACTTAATATGTATACAGTAAGCGGAAAACATATATATTTGTTATGCAGTGTGAAGACGTTTTTTTTTCCGGGTCGGGTAAATCGCAAGCAAAATGGAATGTTTATCGTAAGCAAACCTAAGCGCGGGGTGACCGGAAAGGGGGTCACAGAGTCTACTTGGGAAGTATCACCGGAGTGTAAAGTTGCACGCCACTGATTAAATATTCATTTCGGAACAAACATCGGCAAAACGAATGAGCTCCACGCTTTCAAGAAAAATTCATACGAACAATATTTGATCAATAGCCGAGGTTAAACTTCGTTTTCCTAAATATATTTTTAGCATTTACATAACAGTACAATGATGATGACATGACGTGGGTATACACGAAAGAATACGTGCATAGACAGGATTTGCTCCTGGCATAGACAAATTCTCTAACCTGTTGTGCATTTGTTCTTTAGACTTTGTATTGGTATTCTGTTAGGTTCACGATCGCGTCTACATACACGATTTTAGTTTATGCTTCTCTCGATTAACATTAGATAGCTCAGTTGATATAGCATGTTCCACGATGAAAGCTTGCTTGGTTCACTCATAAATGTTCACTCATGAAGAGATCTCTCGTAAGGTTTGCAGACCAACCCGTTCCGAAAGCACTCCTCATGTTTTAGTGTGGGTCTACCGCGAACACTGTGTGAATATTTGGTATCCGTTTGAGCGTATTATACGCAGTATCTGTGCTGATCTTCCACCGCATAAACTTTCTCGTCCGCCATTACACCAGCCATGTACCCAGAGTCAAATCGTCGCGCATGCGTGTTAAGGACGTGCAAACTGTGGCTGAACGAAAAAAAAAATAGGTCCGCGGAATCCTGTAGTTTTTCCTGTATGCAGATTCGGTGGACGGTTACAATAAAATTGATTCACGTACACGATTAGTAGATGTTTTCCTAACATTGAATTTTAAAGAAAATGTTAAAATGAGTATCGACATTAATGCATATTAGTGCAATTCAAGATAGTAACACCATAGTTTTTTTCACTGTTTGCAAGGTATTTTGTTTTGTTGAATTTATTATAACACATCCAACAGTGATTGTACCTGTCAAGTAGCAGTATTTTAATTCTTCGAAACAGTCTGTCAGCGGAAGCGGAACGGAATTGGCGCGGGAAATCCAGCTAACTGATTGGTCAACGGCAGGAAACCTGTCCTCTGGAGTACAAATACCGCGTGATATTTGTACTCGTCTTAAACACGGAGCGATCCTATATAACGAGGCTGAGGTGTTCAGCCTGTCAATCACAAAGCCATCCTCGGAGACCCAGGGGCAACTAGTTGGGTCATGAGAAAGTCGAAGCGGCCAAGTTTACAAGAACGAAAGAGGAGCCCCTGGGATTCTACTCTCAACCGACCAGTTCCGAAACCAATTGAAATCCTCTTCTATGATTGGGCACAAAAATATTTTTGTGCCCAATCAGAGTCCAGCTATTTTCGTGTTACTTTCGTGATTTCTTATTCGAAGGTGTTCACCGACAAACTGTTTGATCGCCTGTTCGCCATTTTTGTCCGCCTCGTGCAGGAGAGTTTCACTCGATCGAGAAGTACCACTGAAGGGAGAACCATGAAACCGAAAAAAAATCTCCAAATTTAGGATGTTTGTAAACCGACCTGAAAAAGCATCAACCGAGAAAGTCAGACTGTGGACTAATCGAAGGTAAATTCGTGAACTCTTAGAGTACGATAATTTGCGAGTCGAGTCCATGCACCTGGGCCATTTTCGTTCGTGTAGTCTCTCTTGTGTCAGCAGAAAGACCGGTTCCCTCCATCTTTATCGGACGTGGGAATTTCTCCTGCACGGACTGGATAAGTATGCTGAACGGGCGGCCGGCCGACCGGCTGCAAACGGCCACGCACATATATACATTCCTTTTCGCGGGAAAAGCTATTCTTTCAGCGCCTGTTCTATGTCAATTTGCTTGGACGGTGGTTAGGTTTTTGTTTTTAATCAAACATGAGCGATCCGAGCGCAGTTAACTCTGTTTTAGATAGTTGCTATCTGTGTGGCTTTGTTTTTGTTGATAAAAAGAGGAAAAGGAGCATAACCGGTGAATTTGCAGAAATATTCGCCAATGTTTGTAAAGAAAAAAACAAGGATGGTTTGCCTCGTGCTGTTTGTGGAACGTGCAAATATAGGGTGGAAAAGGCTTGGAAAATTACAGCCATGGGAGTATAGGAGCCACAGAACGGCTGTTGAAACGAAAACACCTGGTTTCTCCACTTACATCAAGCCAAGATGACGAACAAACGGTCAGAAGAATCGAACGGAAAAAGGCAGGCCATCGTCTTGTGTTTGATGACAGCAAGACCACAATACTGCCTAAAGCAACCGAGCTGTCGGTATCTAGCGCGCAACAAATAAAAAGCACTCGTGAGGCAGGCAGCCAAACTGTGAAATCTAGTGGCCACTGCTGGCAATTAAAGTTCAGCACAGGGAACATGTGTGAAGGTGTGTACTATCTTGAATTGCACTAATATGCATTAATGTCGATACTCATTTTAACATTTTCTTTAAAATTCAATGTTAGGAAAACATCTACTAATCGTGTACGTGAATCAATTTTATTGTAACCGTCCACCGAATCTGCATACAGGAAAAACTACAGGATTCCGCGGACCTATTTTTTTTTCGTTCAGCCACAGTTTGCACGTCCTTAACACGCATGCGCGACGATTTGACTCTGGGTACATGGCTGGTGTAATGGCGGACGAGAAAGTTTATGCGGTGGAAGATCAGCACAGATACTGCGTATAATACGCTCAAAACGGATACCAAATATTCACACAGTGTTCGCGGTAGACCCACACTAAAACATGAGGAGTGCTTTCGGAACGGGTTGGTCTGCAAACCTTACGAGAGATCTCTTCATGAGTGAACATTTATGAGTGAACCAAGCAAGCTTTCATCGTGGAACATGCTATATCAACTGAGCTATCTAATGTTAATCGAGAGAAGCATAAACTAAAATCGTGTATGTAGACGCGATCGTGAACCTAACAGAATACCAATACAAAGTCTAAAGAACAAATGCACAACAGGTTAGAGAATTTGTCTATGCCAGGAGCAAATCCTGTCTATGCACGTATTCTTTCGTGTATACCCACGTCATGTCATCATCATTGTACTGTTATGTAAATGCTAAAAATATATTTAGGAAAACGAAGTTTAACCTCGGCTATTGATCAAATATTGTTCGTATGAATTTTTCTTGAAAGCGTGGAGCTCATTCGTTTTGCCGATGTTTGTTCCGAAATGAATATTTAATCAGTGGCGTGCAACTTTACACTCCGGTGATACTTCCCAAGTAGACTCTGTGACCCCCTTTCCGGTCACCCCGCGCTTAGGTTTGCTTACGATAAACATTCCATTTTGCTTGCGATTTACCCGACCCGGAAAAAAAAACGTCTTCACACTGCATAACAAATATATATGTTTTCCGCTTACTGTATACATATTAAGTAATAACCCTGCATCTCCAACATACCGAGACAAAAACAGACCCAAGATAAAACCCATAATTTCAAAAAAGCCTTACCGAAGTACGTTGAACAAAAACTATGTTTCTCTCCAACCATAGTTAATGGAGGGAGGTCTCCCTCCATTAACTATGCTCCAACTCAAAGCCCGAGTGAACGCAAATATGCGTCTAGTTATACCTAAAGTCCAGCCTATAGTCGAGCTTTACCTATAAGCCAACACTAAGCAAACTATGGCTTTACACCATGTACACATTTAAACGTTGCATAAAGACGACTATAAGCTATATTTTGATGTGTCCTGCTCATTTGCACGAAATTGTTAGAAAATAGAAATGCAAGCTACAGTGTATTCCATTAAGTGACTCATTCGTCATTAAATTGTTAAGGTAAAACTTGTATTTGGTGTCGGGTAATATAATCGTGTGATATTTCAGAGGGTTTAAAAAAGGGTTACTTGATTTTCTATTTCATTACTTCTTAATTTATATTCCGCCTAATGCTATATTATTAGGCTTGACTTTATTAATATTTATCGATCACCATCATTTCGTGACCTTTCCAGCTGTATTTACTCAATTGCTATGGTTGGTTTTTCTGGACGTCAGTTAACATAATGAAGTAAATCTGATGTTGGTTTTTGGAAGCGCTCTTCCTGGAAATAACCATTTGGCGTTCTATAACTTGTCGGGATTTTGTTGTGTAATTTGTAAGCCAAACGTTATTCGTTTAGTAGTCCTTTTTGGGGATTGAAATACGGTTGTCTAAGGGAAGTGGTCAAAACTACTACACTCGAACAGGACCCACCAAACCCCAAAATAGTTGGTGGTGTCTGCCTGCACCCCCCTTGCTTAACGTCAAAAGATGGTGTCTTTATTGCATAGCCACCCCTCTATCCAGCACTAAAAAATTGCAGTGAGATTCAAACCTCACTTTTCTTGTTTGTCTAGCAATGCCGACTCTTGCTAGCTAAATATTCCTGAGTCAACTTAAATTTAAAAGCCAAAAAAATGTTGTTGGTAATGTTCAAAGATAGGTGGTGTCTTTGACAACCCCCCTCCTACCCCAAAGGTGGGTCCTGTTCGAGTATAGTAGTTTTGACCAGTTCCCTAATTAGGATTCGTATCCCGGTAAAACCTCGCACAAAAGAACCAGGAAATGTGTGAATACCACAATCAATAGTGAGGTGTGTATTTGCATTTGTCTACACTCAAGAGCGCGCAAACAGATAAAGATATGGACTAGGCGGGCTTAAGATTGAGAAAAGGCCAGCCCACGAACTTCGAGTTGAGTCGGCATTGTTTTATTACTGATACTTACATTGTAACAACAGCTTTCTCTCTTAAGGTTGTTCCTCACAATTGCACTGCGCATCCTTTCTGCGCATAATTTATGGCGTCATTTAGCGCGCTCTCGTGGACATGCACATTGAAAACATGGCGGATTTGCCTTGATATTGAGCTCTTTCAGTTGAAAAATGGCTATAGCTCACCAACGAACATGGGCACCCCAATTTTTTTTCCAGTCATTGTAATCAACTTATCATAAACTTTGCTTGAGGAAAGACTGATCTGATTCCTATTGCTGAAAATTGAATAAATAGCGAAAATAGCAAGTAAACTGTGGTCTTTTCTATTTTGCCCTATGGTAACCATGTCAAGAAATTTGGTTCAAATTTTAATCAAGGATTCAGCTTTCTGTCTAAATCAAACTTAAAAAGTTTATTTGTGTCCGATACAACGTATTGACTCCAGTTTAATGCGTGTTCTCATGAGTCTCGGTCACAAAAATTTACAATTATAACTGGGAATGCGTTCTTGTAATTAATAAGCGTTAAATAATGCCAAAATGGGTCATTTTCAATTCCCCAGTGCTCCTTAATGAGTATGGGCACTCCCCTTTTTTATTTCAAAACTGAAGTTCTCATATGATAAAAATTCAGTGGGCAAAGTTTGAACGAAAATCTATTGTCAGTTTTATTTCAGGGGAATTACCTTGACTTAGTGTTATCCTAATAGCTAAACTTTTAGTCAGTGAAATTCAAGACTGTAACTTTTATATTGTTTACGTCACCTTGCTTAGGTCAACCACTTAGGAATAGCCGGTGCAAATCAAGGCGGTATATTCAACAATTATTCCTCTCGCCCTCATGGGCTCTGAGTCAATAGCCCATGAGGCCGAAGGCCAAATGGGCTATTGACTCAGAGCCCATGAGGGCGAAAGGAATAATTGTTTTAGTAAAGTACAACTAGTTGGTCAAAAAAAATATCGAGCCAAAACATCTTTCGCTAGTTAAAGCTATTCAGCTGTCATTGCTTTGGTTTTCAAAGCCGGCGCTTTTCGCTACTAGTGGGCTATAACAAATAGCCCACTAGTAGCTCAACCAATCAGAACGCAGCATTGATAATAGACCACTAGTTGGATTTTACTAAAATACTTTAGTCAACCTCGATAGCCTCGAAGGAAAATATGCCAAGTAGTTCGGTGCGCAGTCGCACTTAGTCCTTATATGGATTGCGCATGACATTATGTTAGCCTAATTGATAGTTTGACATTGATTTGATGAATCAAGTGCTTGTCTCTTTAAACAGGAACGTGACGAGGCTGGTTCGTTGTTGCTGAAGTAGTAGTTAAGTAGCTGCTGTAATAGTTGTGATCAGAAAAGAGTACAAACAGAGCAACGCTGTAACATCTGCCGTTGGAATTAAAGTGAAGTGGCCGAACATAGAATGATGGAGTTAACGACTGAATTCCCCTAAGTTCACCTTAACATCTTAGAGAGACGCAAAGTCAAGTATATTTCTTCTTCTTCTTTTTCTTCTTACGCTTTTGGTTTTAATATTGTGTTAACTTTTAAAAAGAAGTGTTAAACTGTTATTGTATCAATAAAAGTGGGCTTATCAGCAGCACGAGCCTCTTTTACGAAACAAACTGTCAGTTCCTCATAAATCTAAACTACCTGGACTGTATTTTATGAGGTATGGCCTCCACTACTCCAAGGTAAATTGGATTATGTTAGGAAATGAATGTGTCATATGCCTGATTTCCTCTCAATATACAAGAAACTGATAAAGGCCACAACCAGTTATATCTGGATTTATGAAAACGGTGCTAAAGAGCCCTACCCCTATAACCCTTATTTCAGTGGATTTCTCTAAACTCTAAGGCCGCCTCCCAGGCATGAAAACGAGCGAAAAATAGAGACAGGACGGCAATGAAAGGAAGATAAACGGGTAGAAAAGAAGGAAAAAAGGACTGACTTTCCTTTTCATTTTTATATCGTCCCCTTTGGAGATAGTTTCTGGCGAGGAAAAAACGCCCGCTTAGTGCGTGATGTCAATTTCAACTGGAGTTCACTGAACTTTTAGGCCGCTTCCAAGCCATGTAAACGGGCGAAAAACAGAGACAGGACGGCAATGAAAGGAAGATAAACGGGTAGAAAAAAAGGAAAAAAGGACCGACTTTCCTTTTAATTTTTATATCGTCCCCTTTGGAGAAAAAACGCCTGCTTAGTGCGTGATATCCATCCTTTAGCCTCGTTTTCATAAATCCAGACATACTTATATATAAGGCTATGACACTCTTATTCTTCGGCCATTTCAACTTGAGTATAATTAGCAAACAAAATGCGGTTATAAACATAATGAGACAACGCATGTTGTTAAATCTTTCATTTATGAACTTGACGTTTCGTATGTTCCAACATACATCTTCTGAAGTAACGGTTACCTAAATTACTATTAAATTTCAACACGAAGACTAACACCAAATAAGGGAAGTAATGACAATGAAAGAGTGAATGAAAGTAAACTTACCTAGTTAAGTCTGCTGGAAAAACTGAATATAAGTGGATCACTTTGGCATTTTAGCCACTGGACAGTCTGATATACATTGTAAAATTAAGGAAGCCTTACTGATTCGCGATTTAAAACCAGCGCTTAATGAAAATATTGGCAGTGAGAAACTTCTTTTCTACTAGCTATTTATATTTTTCCAGCAGACTTAACTAAGTCTGTTTATTTTCATTTACTTTTTTCATTGTCGATGTTTCCTGCTTATTTTCGCTAACTGATATTTTATTTTAGACGCAGCTTTTGTCTTAGCCTCTTCCAGGCGTTCAGTTAGTCAGGGCGCAGCGTGGGGGTGGAAGCGAGAGAACGCCTGTGGTCGTTCTGGTATACCAGGATCTGGTATACCCTCTGATTGCTGAATTTTGACAGATTTTGTAAACACTTGAGCATCACAGATGAGATTTGCGATATGGCAGCGGTCAGAGACCTTTCAACGAGTGACGCGGTGTTCAAAGCTGTTATAATTAACAAGCTAAAAGATTTCCCTGAGTGAAGTGCCTTCGGGAAGAATAGAAGTATTGCATAACAGTAGGGTCAATGGAAGATGGCTTTGCAATCCTTCCCACGGGTTTTTAAAAGAGCTTAATCTTTCAACTTTGTCCACGAGTAATCTCTCTGATGAATGGAAGAGCCGGGGGGGGTGGTTCGCGCTGAGCCCCAACTAACTGAACACCTGGAAGAGGCTACTTTTGTCTGTGTGTTGTTGTATATGTTATCTTAATAAGTCTTAAGTACGTGACATCATTAAAAACGCTAAGGATGGCTGCCCAATCTCATTAGCCTCTGGTGGTTAATTCGGGCAGCCACGCACTTCATTCTAATTTTATTACTCTTTGTACTGTAAATTTAATTTAATTCAGGGTGCAAATGAAGTTGTTGTTGTTTTCTCGCATAAATGTCGAGTTCAATTTGGCTTAAAGACGCCGAGTTTATACCAGCTTTACGCTGAGCTTAAAATTTGCTTAGAGAAGTCTCATGCAGCGCAAGAGCTCATCTCTACGTAACTGAAATGTGGCGTAAACTTGTGTAAATATAAACTTTACACCAGCTTTACGCTGATATGATGCGAACTTAAAAATCTCTTTAATGCGCAAAGAATGGAGGGGCTTATACTCGGAGGGAAGTTTACGTTTCCAAATGGATTGTGCTAGCCTTATAGTTGGAAGTAAATTTATCGTTTTTTGCTTTGTTTTACATTGTATTTAAGGGCAATGTTCCAAGTATATGTACTAGTTCCTGGGGAGCTTTTATTTCGAGGGGCGATTTAACGGAGGGTTGCCTACATTACCACGTGAAGGGCTTCAACATGGAGGGGCTTATTTTCGGAATTTTACGGTATCAGCAGAACGATAGTTAATAGAATGGACTAGTTTAGAAGCCCGGCAAACATCAAAGGACCAAACAAAGATGCCAAGATTTATGTTGGAAGGTCCACGACCCTGCACAATCTTTTGTTTTGCGTTCATACACTATGCATGAATCACGTTTCTGTTGGTTAGTTCCTCAGTGCGGAGCAAATAACTATTGCGGTTCTGTGCAGGCTCAAGGCCTAAAATGATAACAAAGACATTAAACAAGGAACTTTGTCGAGTTTCGAGTTTCCCCTCTATTAACTATGCATATAAGGACATCATGATGGTTTTTGCCAAATAAACCAGAATTTACTTACAGCAGATTGATTGCTCAGACTTGATCGTTTCCTACCGAACATTCTGTCTTCTCTTTTATTCTCTCTGGGGCTTTAAATTACACATAAAAGAAATGTAATTATACCTAAAGTCCGGCCTGTAGTCGAGCTTTACCTATAAGCCAACACTAAGCAAACTGTTGGCTTTACGCCACGTACACATTTAAACGTTGCGTAAAGACGACTATAAGCTATATTTTGATGTGCCCTGCTTATTTTCGCTAAATTGTTAGAAAATAAAAATGCAAGCTAGAGTGTATTCCACTAAGTGACCCATTCTTTATTAAACTGTTAAGGTAAAACTTGTTTGTGGTGTCGTGTGTTATTATCCAACTGCACTTCGCAGAGTACAAATAACGCTTAAGACGAGTACAAATATCACGCGACATTTGTACTCCAGAAGACCGGTTAAGGCCGATTTACACGGTACGACTTTGTCGCATACGACAAGTTTACGACAGGCCTACGACATGAATTGTTTCGTGTAAATCAAACTTACAACTCGCTTACGACTGTTGTGTACGTCAAAAAAATTGTCGTAGGATTTTAAAATATGTTTTAAAACGCTGCGACAATCGTAGCCGAACTCTATAGAACATACGTATTTTGTGACAAATTTCTACTGAGTAGGGGACGAAGGAGTAGTTTTCTTCCGTCAACATGGCGGACGAAGTTGTTGTTGACTGGTTCACATGAAGTCGTTTCTCGAAAAGTACGGAACGGATTAAAGCGAAAAACATCTCATTAGAAAGTTTTTTCAAAGCGCAGGACAGCTAAAATATTTTATTACGTTTGTTAGAACTTTTTCGTTCCGTAAACCCCGGTGCAAACTTTTGCATATTTAATTTTGTATGTGAAAATGTCGTACGCGTGTAAATGGTCCCAAGTCATATCGTAGGCGTGTCGTAAGCTTGTCGCATGCGTCAAAGTCGTACCGTGTAAATCGGCCCTTAGACAGGTTCCTGCCGTTGACCAATCAGTTAGCTGGATTTCCCGCTCCAATTCCGTTCCGCTTCGCATTTCTATCACGCATTTCCTGTAAATAAATATCCACGAAATTCGCTTGCACGAACATACCAATTTGACTTGTTGGATAATAAATCTCTTATTAGACGTCTTGTTGTGCAGTATCGCTGAGAATTTTTACTCGTTGTTTGTATTTTGACTCGCCCTACGGGCTCGCCAAAATACGGCACAACTCGTAAAAATACTCAGCGAGACTACACAACAAAACGTCTAATAAGATATATATATTTTTGAGCATTTAAAAAAGGGTTACTTGATTTTCTATTTCATTACTGCTTAATTTAAATGCTATATTATTAGGCTTGAGTTTATTAATATTTATCGAGCACCATCATCTCGTGACCTTTCCAGCTGTATTTACTCAGTTGCTATGGTTGGTTTCTCTTGACGTCAGTTAAGATAATGAAGTAAATCCGATATTTGGATTTTGGAAGCGCTCTTCCTGGAAATAACCATTTGGCGTTCTATAACTTGTCGGGATTTTGTTGTGTAATTTTTAAGCCAAACGTTATTCGTTTAGTAGTCCTTTTTGGGGAATGAAATACAGTTGTCTAATTAGGATTCGTATCTCGGTAATACCTTGCACAAAAGAGCCAGGAAATGTGTGAATACCACAATCAATAGTGAGGTGTCTATTTGCATTTGTTTAGACTCAAGAGCGCGCAAACAGATAATGATATGGACTCAAGATTGAGAAAAGGCCAGCCCACGAACTTGGAGTTGCGCCATTGTTCTATTAGTAAAACTTATGTTGTATGAAATATTCAACAACAACTTTTCTTTCTTAACTTAGTGTTATACTTAACTTTTAATAGGTGGAAATCAAGATTGTAACTTTTATATTGTTGACGTTACCTTACTTAGGTCAACCACTTAGGAACAGTGGTTAAAACCAAGGTAGAAAATGTTTTAGTCAATCTCGATAGCCTCGTAGGAAGATATGCCAAGTACTTCGGTGCGCAGTCGCACTTGGGCCTTATGTGAATTTTGCATGACTTTACGCTAGCCTAATTGACAGTTTGACATTGATTTGATGAATCAAGTGGTTGTACCTTTAAAAAGGAACGTGACGAGTTTGAACCTTGTAGTAGCTGTAGTTGTAGTTGAAGTAGTAGTTGTATTAGTTATCGTTGTACACAGTCAAGAGCTGAGGCATGAAAACGTGACAATTGTACTAGAGAGATCTTTGGAAATTAAAAAGTGAAGTAACCCGGCAAACAGACGAGTGTTGGAGTGATCTGCTAATTCCACGAAAGATTGCTCTAACAAAATGTTGCTTTATTTTAGACGTAGCTTTTGTCTGTGTGTTTGTGTGTATGTTATCTTTATAAGTCTTAAGTACCTGACACCTTTTCAAATTATTTTATTAAAAGCGTTAAAGATGGCTGCCCAATCTCATTAGCCTATAGTGGTTATTTCGGGCAGCCATGCACTTCATTCTCTTCTTTATTATTCTTTGTATTGTAAATTTAATTTAATTCAAGTGTAAATGAGGTTGCTGTTGTTGTGTCGCGTAAATGTCTAGTTCAATTTTTTAACTTAACACGCCGATTCGCTATATGGTTTTTGCTTTGTCAGTTTACTTTGGATTTAAGGGCAATGTTCCAAATACAAGCTCCCGCCGGGGGGCTGGGGGCGTAAATTTGCAGGGGCGATTTAATAGAGGGTGGTTTACATTATCGCGTTGTGGGCGTAAACATGGAGAGCTTATTTTCGGAATTTTACGGTATCAGCAGAATTATAGCTAATAGAAGGGACTGGTTATGAAGCCCGGCAAACATCAAAGAAGCAAACAAAGATGCCAAGATTTATGTTGGAAGGTCCATAACCCTGCTCATTCTTTTGTTTTGCGTTCATACACTATGCATGAATTGTGTTTCTATTGGTTAGGTCCTCAGTACGGAGTAAACAACCATTGTGTTTTGTGCAGGGTCAAGGCCTAAAATGAGAACAAAAACATACAACAAGGAACTTTGTCGAGTTTCATAACCGTTCCCCTCTATTAACTATGCTTCTCTGCTATGTCACTGCGTTCCGCCGCAGAGAAAACGTTTAAGTTTGAATAAGCAGTTGTGTATGTTATCTTAATAAGTCTTTAAGTACCTGATACCATTAAATATTGTAGTATTAAAAACGCTAACGATGGCTGCCCAATCTCATTAGCCTCTGGTGGTTAATTCGAGCAGCTATGCACTTCATTCTATTTTATTCTTTGTATTGTAAATTTAACTTAATTCAGGGTGCAAATGAAGTTGTTGTTGCTGTTTCGCGTAAATTTCGAGTTCAATTTGGCTTAAAGACGCCTATTTGCTATATTTCGATGTATTTAATGAGGTCGCGTAAATGTGGAGTTAACACCCGCGTTACACTGAGCTTAAAAATTACATAACAAGTCTCATGCAGCGTAAAAGCTCAACTTTACGTATTGTAAATGTGGTGTAAAGTTGTGTAAATATAAACTTTGCACCAGCTTTACGCTGACATGATGCGAACTTAAAGATGTCTTTTCATGCTGTGCAAAGAATGAAACGCTGGCGCTAAACTTCTAAAGGAAAATGCATCTGCACACAAGTCACGAGAGATGATATGGTAGCTTTGATGTATCTTTTGTCCTGAGGTATCGTCCCTTTGTTTCGTGACCATTCGATTAGGCTAGTCTTATAGCTGGAAGCAAATTTACCGTGTTTGATTTGTTTTACTTTGTATCTGAGGACAATGTTCTAAGTAGAAGCTCCCGGGGTGCTCATATTTGGAGGGGCGATTAACGGAGAGCTATTTCCGTTATCACTTTGGGGGGCCGTGTATTTGGAGGGGTTATTTTCGGAATTTTACGGTATCAGCTGAACCATAGATAATAAGACTGGTTATGAAGCCGGCAAAAACGACTATGTGCTATATGCTATACGGCTATATGCTATATATTTTGATGTATCCTGCTTATTTTCGCTAAATTTTATTTTATTTTATTTTAGAAGAAGCTTTTGTCTGTGTGTTAATTGTGTTGTATATGAGATCTTAATAAGTCTTTAAGTTCCTGACACAATTAAACAATGTAGTATTCAAAGCGTTAAGGATGGCTGCCCAATCTCATCAGCCTATGTGGTTAATTCGGGCAACCATGCACTTCATTCTATTTTTATTATTCTTTGTATTGCAAATTTAATTTAATTCAAGGTGCAAATGAAGTTGTTGTTGCTGTTTCGCGTAAATGTCGAGTTCGCTATATTTCGATGTATGTAAAGGTCACGTAAATCTGGAGTTAATATCAGCTTTAAGCTGAGCTTAAAATTTACTTAAAGAAGTCCCATGTAACGTAAAAGCTCATCTTTTTGTAATGTAAATATAGTGTAAAAATGTGTAAATACTTAACCCCAGCTTTACGCTTATATTTGGAGGGCGATTAACGGAGGGTTGTTTGCGTTACCACTTTGGGTGACTGATGTTTGGAGGAGCTTATACATGGAGGGCTTATTATCTTCGAAATTTTACGGTATCAGCTGAACCATAGTTAATAGACGGGACTGGCTATGAAGCCCGGCAAACATCAAAGGAGCAAACAAAGATGCCAAGATTTATGTTGGGAGGTCCACGATGGTGCACAATCTTTTGTTTTGTGCTCATACACTGTGCGCGAATTACATAACCAAACGTTTCTATTGTTAAGTTCCTCTGTACGGAGAAAGCAACTATTGTGTTTCTTGCACGGTCAAGGCCAAAAAAAAGAACAAAAAACATAAAACAAAGAACTTTGTCGAGTTTCATAAATATTGCCCTCTATTAACCATGGCTGAACGATTCGTGTTGTAATCGGCACCGTGACTGTTGGTGATTGGTGCAAATTAATCGAGAAAGCGCAGTGTGCACACTCGGAACCTTTAAAAAGGTTGTCTTCATACTACACCGTCATTCTGTACGCAGTTTCTTAGCGAACAGGTTCTCTTTTCGAAACCAGAATGTCGTCAACGTTGTATTTCGGTGGTCGTATCCTTACCATGGTAGGAGACAAAGCCCAGTACGTCGAGGCTGTGGTGGAAAAAGATGGAAAGATTGCCTTCACTGGAAGCCTGTGTGACGCGAAAGAATTGTTTCCTGCCGCAACCGAGATGGACCTGCAGGGAAGATGCATGATGCCGGGACACATCGACCCGCATCTTCACCCGTCCATGGCGGCCTTGATTCTGCGGATGCATTTTATCACACCGTTCGACTGGTTACTTCCAAGTGGCAAATACGAGGGTGTGAGGACTCAAGATGATTACCGTGAACGTCTCAGTGACCTCATTAGCAAACAGCCCAAAACTGCTAAAAACAAGTTTCTGATAACTTGGGGTTATCATCAAGACTTCCATGGCGACATGAGCAAAACGGTGATAGACGAAATCAATCCCGCGGCAAAGACCATGCCCATTGCTGTATGGCACAGAAGCTTTCACGAGGTCTACCTGAACTCGTTCGCCCTCGACTATCTCACGTACGATGACAAGGACGCGCTGATGAACAACCCGCAAGTGGAATGGGAACGCGGTCATTTCTTTGAGATGGGCTTGGACGGGCTCATTGGCACTACAAATTTCGGCAAGGATACAGTGTTTCCTATGATGTTGGACGGATACAATGACGTGGTCCAGGTAAGAAATACAACTGCAGCACTACATGCATTGACTCCAATTTGCCACAGCCTAAATTTTGCTATCGTATACGAGCAGTGGGTGTGGCGTGGGTGTGATCCACACACTTTCCAATTGCTCTTGAGAGCAGACTGGTAATAATTTTGAGAAAGGACCATGCTTCTGAGTTTCGATTGTGTTACAATTCGTCAATTGCTTGTTTTCAGTGCCACGCCATTCAAAGTAGATCGAAATAAAAATCAAAACCGTTCAATAGATTAAGTCCAGAAATTGGGAAAAGAAAGCAAATATGCAAAGCTCCTCGCCAAGATTCAGGTCACAGCAATATGCGGAGAAATGTTTCATCCAAATTTATAGAGATTTGTATTTAGAGGTCATGCTGGAGCCCATTCAGTCGATGGGCGGAAACCATCAGAAAGATTTCTGACTGAGCTTTGCTAAAAAAGCGTGAATCTCTCTCTCGAGGAACTCGAGAATTTTAAAATAAGACATTTTCTAATACCTGAACTGTTCAAATTCCCCAAATAAGTCGCTTTTTTAACCAACACGACAGCTCTCTCAGCCGTCATGTAAATGCAGCGTCGCGCTAAAGCTCTGAAATTCAAGGGTAGTCTATCACAAAACCATGAAGTTTGAAGTTGAAAGTTTGAAGTTTATTTATTCATAAATACACAGCAGTTAAAAAACTGAATTGCGTATTTACTTATTTTACATGAACCCATTCGGAACGAACATTTGTATGAATACTAGTTTTGAGCTGCTCTTATACATCTCAGGGGGATCAAAAGTTTTGAAGTTTTAATTTAAGTGACTCATGAAAACCCCCAATTGCGAGTAAAATTACAACAAATTTGAATTAATAATGAGTGCCTGCTGATTACAAGAGTTAGAAAAAGAAAAGAGGACAAAATAGAACAAAACAACAAAGCAAGAATTAACGTGAAAGAGTTAAATTAACATGACAAAGCTGTTTGTTTGAGGCGGATTAGTAAAGCAGATTTTCTCAAAGCCTGTTTCCGCTAGATTAGGCAAGGCTATTCCCGTCACAATGTTCCGCAATCTGCGATGGGCGGGATAAATGTTTTAGAAAAAAATCGCAGCTAAACCTTCGCATGGTCGGTTTGCACATGAGTACAGTGACACTTTTTCGGCATGTTTAACTCCAAAGATAGGTTTAAACTGTCAACGTTTGTCCTTTCTCAGTCACGGAAGACTGAATTAACCAGTTCACTCTGGAAAATATATTCTCTTGATGAGATGAATTTGTCAACGAAACACCTCAGTACATACCTAATAAAAACGTGTCAGCATTTTGTTTTGTGGACAAGCTGGCAAGTAATGCCCTTTAGCAAGAAACCTTACAAGGCAACAACACCCTACGCTATATCATCCTATTGTGAATCAACATTTTGTTTCCTTGTTTTCTGTAGGTCGTCCATAGTTTTGGAATGACCGCTGTGGCTGATTTAGAGTTTCCCATGATGGACGAAACGCTGGAGATAGCAAAGACCAACGAGATACTGAAAGATAAGAATAATACACATTTCTCTACCTACTGCGTCGCCAGTGGAAGAAACTACGCCAGACTGTGCGACGGAGATTACCAGAAAACAGCGGAACATATTAAAAAAGTGGCCGGGGAATTCAGTGACGACCAAGTGATTATGTACCCCGACCACGTCAAGGGGTTTTGTGACGGCGCATTCTATTCGCAGTTGATGCAGATGACGGATGGCTACATGGATGGTCACGATGGAGAGTGGATTATGCCGCCAGCCGACTTGGAGAAGATGATGAGGGTCTTCTGGAGGAACGGCTTTCAGATTCATGTGCACACCAATGGCGATCTTGGCATGAAAACCCTATTGGACATTGTGGAGAAACTGATGAACGAATCCCCGAGAGAAAACCACCGAACCACAGTCGAGCATGCAGGCTACTTCACTGAGGAGCAAGCTGATCGGATTGCCAAGCTGGGTTTGCTGGTTTCTGCGGCCCCTTACTACTTCTACACACTGGCTGAAAGGTACAGCGAACAGGGCCTGGGAACGAAGCGAGCTCACGCCATGGTACCTTTGAAATGGCTGTTTGATCGAGGCGTGACCACAACATTCCATTCCGACTTCACTATGGCTCCTTCACAACCGCTTCTCCTGGCCTGGAGTGCTATAAACCGAGTCACAGCAGAGGGCAACTGCTACAGAGAAGACCTGAAGGTCACGCCCTATCAAGGTATGGAAGCCATCACCAAGAACGCCGCTAAAATCATGGGCACTGATGACATCATGGGCACCATTGAAGGTGGGAAGCTGGCTAACTTCACCATACTGGAGCAGAATCCACTGGCTGTGGAGGAAATTGCCATCAAAGATATCAAAATCTTTGCCTCGGTTTACAAAGGAAAAATGTACAAGATTGAATAGAACTTTGTTTTGAAAACCGAGCTTCTTGCAAGCAATGTTTTCTGACAAGGAACATACTCGTTTCCAATTTTTGCCACATTTGTAATCTCATGCGGTTTCCAATTTAAATGAGTGCTAGATCAGCTTTAGGCTTTTTCAAGTAGGTGACAGCTTTTTTGTTAGAGTAGTCGTTTGTCACAAAGTGTATTACCTTCACAGTGCAGCGAAATAAAATAATTGTGCGAGCAAAAAAGTTATTGTTTCTTCTTACCTCGGGCTTCTTTCCGCAGTGGATGATCTATGGCATCATCAAATGTTCTCATTCTTTGAGCAGTTTTGCAGTTTTTTTTTTTTTTTTGGCGGGGGGGGGGGGAGGGGGCGTGGGGGAAAAAAGCCCTCACTTAAACCAAAGAAGGCCACCTTCTGCAGAAATCATCGTTTTATTACGTTTGTACCGGAGTTTCTACGTCGAGTTTTCGAATCCATCAAACTCACTTGTTTTATTTCCACACTTTGATGATTCTTGAAGTCGTATCTCCATTTACTTCTGCGAATCGACCTGACTTTCGTCAAGGTATGAGAGGAAGGGGATACCATAATTTGGTATCCAAATTCTCGGTGTTACAATACTGTAACTCTACTTTAATTTGTTAGCGGTAAAATCAAATCAAGAACCCCACAAATGTAAGCCCAAAAACTTTTGTTGAACTTTTCATACGAACCAGACTTGTCTGGGAATATCGAAGGGCCTCTGCTCGCAGCGTCAGAGTACTGTTAGAAAACACACAAAAAAAAAATTACGGTTAACAGAACGGTTCATCCCCGACATTTCGGGTTCGCTCCGAATGGATCTCTGTATATTTAGGTGGGTAAGCTGCAAAGTAAGTGTTGGCGCTTCAAACATTAATTTCTTGATTTTTGTTTTAAACTGGAGTGCCCCGTATTAATAAACCAAGCGGAAATGAGAGAAAGTCGCGTTGCCCAGCTAGATTTTAAGTCTTCGCTGCTTAGTTGGCTAGGCGAATAAAGTTTTTCAGTTTCTACTTTATTAAATTCCGTACATGTTATTCGGTTTTTCTTCTGGAACAGTTGAATAGAAATTAAACGTATTGAAAACCGATGCGATGTTCATGATTAGAAAACATGTGTCGGATCATCAGTTCAAGGATGTTAACAATGATTATGTGACTTGATCACTGAACGGGCGCACTGGAATTTCCTGTTTCCATAGCGTGAAAAGGCATAAAATGCTTGAGATACGCCATGGGAATATGTTTATTTCTGGAACAGCCCATCTGTTTTTGACTCATTCGTAGGTAAAATATTAAGTCTTCTTTAAGGAGAGAAATGTTATATTTAACAATACTATGAATATAAATTAAAATTACCAGTGAGAATCATGTCTTTAGAGTCAAAGAAATTTGTAAGCACAATAGACCTTCCACTCCCGGATTGACGTCACAGAAGCCGTGGAACCCATTCTCCCCATATATACCTAGGCCGTAAAACAAAATGGCGTCGTTTTTGGCGGGGATTTAGAGACTTCACTGTTGCAAAGAAAATCGAAGATGAAGATTCAACCGAATACAAAACATTTTTACAGTTGTGTCTTTAACTCTAAGAAGCATCATTTTAGATCAAAATATGTTTACGAGTCACGTTTATCTCTCTCAAACGTTGAGCTTGGGGCGCCTGTGATTGACAACACGTTTTGGTGAAGAATTTGTGCAACGAGTCGAAGAAATTTAGCGCTACTCGAGTCGCTTAACTACGGTGGAACACAAGTATCACGGCAAAAGTATTAAGTTCATATTGCACAATTGACGAAAGCGCCAACATTAACTTTAGCTTATTGACTCAAGTTTTAGGTAAGTGGTAACCACTTCAAGAGTTTGTGAACGCCGCGGCAAAAGCCGGTTTGCGAACGCCACGGTAAAAGTTTGAGAACGCCACGGTAAAAAATTGTGAACGCCGCGACAAAAGTTTGTGAAAGCCACGGTAAAAGTTTGTAACCGCACAGCCACGGCAAAATGCATGAATGCCACAAATACGGCAAAAAGTTGTGAAAATCACGACAAAAAAGTTTGAAAAAGTCGCGGCCAAGGTTTTAAAGCGGGAGGAACTCACGTGCCAGCTTTCTGCCACAAAGGGGTCACATACATCCCCGCGCCATTTGCTCTCCTTGTGCATTATATTATGGCTAACAGAGACAAAAGAAACGATTATGTATAAGTATTTGTTGCCTTAACCTTTTTTAAGATCATGCAGTCTTAAATTATCCAAATTGTTTTTTTTACTGTGGTTCTTTAGAAACGAGATTATCGTGAGTATCGGTGAAATGTGCTTCATTTGCAATGTTCCCCGTCAGTGTTACCAGTCGTGGATGTAAATAGTGATACAAACTGGAAGGATTGAGGGATAACACTATGCTGTTTAGTTGCTTTTTATTGTCAGGCAATCAGTAAAATTTGCAATACATTAAAAAAGATTTAAAATAATACATTTATATAGAAGCTGAGGCTACGCACATGTGGTTCATAAGTGTAACTCAAACTTTAATATATAGGGTGACATCATTTGTTAATATGTTAACTGTGCACCGTTCCTTCTGGTTTTGCTCATGACTTCAACAAAACAGGAAAGGGTGTAGATTAGCCATTGATAACAATTTTTTTTTTTTTAATTCATGTACAGTGTTCAAGAACTAAGTTATATACTTACTTCAATCAGATATTTCTAATCAGTATTTTTACCCAATGGGTAGGATATATTTGCTTTCTGACAATTATGTTGTAAGCTGTCAAATGTGTTAACATAATTGTAAAGTAATACTACCTTTGTAGATTTTGTAGTGCCTGTACAGAGAACGTTAGAAGAAAAGCAAGATTCTGTTGGAACTGCAATAACGATCAGTCAAAAAATGGCCCTCCAAGCTGGAGTGAAAAAGCCAGTTAAGTATGTAGCTTATGATCAAGTCGGGTTCCTTTTTTTGCAGGACCACAAACCCATCAGAAATGAAAGGCAGTGTCACTTGAAATCTATGTAACTGCCAAATCATCTAAAAAGTCTGAGAAGCAAGCATCTGAATTTCGCTCAAAGAAAAAAGCCGCCAAGAAAGATGACAACATGGAAGAAACAATAAGTATTGGTTCAAAACGGTTTGATGATGAAGACCATAAGACAGTCAGTGGGAAGCGTCTACCTATAGCTGTCCTTGCAAATGTAATAGATGCAACTATTCTTGAAAAAACAGCTGCCTCGTGGAAGGCATTTGACAGGCGATTTGAGACAACCAAAGAGTATGTCTTAGCCTATGAAGAACACATGCACTCTTTATGCCAGATAGTAGTTTCAAAGCAGTAATTAGGCCCCGCATAGATAATTATGTATTATTTATGTGTGATATTATTTCAGTTCATATGCTGGGCTGTGCTTAACAATAATTTTATTGATTAGTGTGCAGATTTTTTGGGGAGACAGTACTCTACCCAAAACAAATTTGCACATAAATAAATTCCAGAATGATGTTGTAATGAGCATCGTTGAAGTAACTACTGCAAAATCTTACTGACAAAGTTGGATACTAATAAGATCCAACAATATCGTGGGAGGTTCTACAATATCATCCCGTATAGGATCAGTAGTTTTGGTTTACATTTACGTAAGTAAGGTTCTGCGTTCTTTTTTGTGACAAATGCTCAATGAAAAATCTATCATTTCTTTTGTTTTGTTAATAATTTACTTCTCTATACCAACTACCTCACTTGAAAATGTGTGGTATTGTTATGAAAATGATGTTTTTGATCACGATGAAGTTTCAACTGTACTGTTAATCATATCTTGGGAGTAGATAAAAGACTAACACAGTAGTATCTGTTGTATTCTCCTGTATTTGCAGTCAGTTTCATCATGGTTCGTCCTTGATATTTAAGCATCTGATTTGTTTTTTCTTTCGTAATGTTTTCTTTTTATCAGGCCAAACAAAGGATTTTTTGAAGCAGTACAAAACATAAGTCGGAAAGGACTACAAACGTTTAGTGTTTTACCTGTGAGAATAAAGCATCTTCAGGAGCCTACCAAAACATCTGAGGGCCCATCAGAGGATGACCGTCATCCCACTGAAGAGGTGAAGAGGAGTTTTCTTCCGCGAGTGGGCAAATAGAGTTCGATGAAGCCATAGCTTGAACATGCAACTCAAAGGAGGTTATTGATGTTGCCCCAAGTCTGGAAAGG
>JAHPZR010003305.1:0-13157 GCA_019787425.1 Platygyra sinensis | reverse complement strand
AACCTTGGGATGACATAAAACAATTGTATGATCCTAATGATATGTGAAAGAGATGGAAAGAATTATTCCTGAATGTGTGAAAAGGGCGCACTGCTGAAGACCAAACGGACACAAGATTCTAAATCCCCATGGATAACCGCTATTCTGAAAAAGCGGATGAATTTCAGAGACCGCCTCAAAAGAAAGGCTATTAAGACAAAAGATCAATTCAATTGGAACCAATTTCAAATGGTTAAAAATCAAGTGAACTGGGAAATTAATAGCACGAAGAAAGCTTATTATGAAAACGCCTTCAACAATTGTTATGGGGATCAAAGGAAAACATGGAAAACAATCAATGAACTGACCTCACGAAAGTCCAATAAAGCTGTTATTAATGAGATGGAATATAATGGGGTAAATTCTGGAGATCAAACTGATATAGCAGAAATGCTAAACTCATTTTTCACAGAAATTGGGCCAAGCCTTAGTAGAGACGTGACAGAAGTTGATAAATCCTTCGAAGAATTTCTTACTGAAACTGACAAGAATTTTGTTTTTGAAATAACAACACCAACGCATGCTTTTGCACTACTATCAAAGCTTTGCAAGTCAAAGGCAACTGGATTAGATAATATTTCAGCAAAACTTCTAAGGATATGTCCTGATGTAATAGCGGAAACTCTTACTCATATATTCAATAAATCCCTTATGACTGGCATCTCATCCCTATGAGTGGAAATCATTGTATAAAAATTCTGGGAAGGGCTCTGATCCAACGAAGTATCGACCAATATCACTCATTCCAGTTTTGGCCAAATGTCTTTGAATGGATAATTTACAATCAGCTATATCATTATTTAACTAAAAACTACTTTCTCTCATGCCATCAATCTGGTTTTCGGTCTTTGCATTCCACGCTCAAAGCACTTATCGAAGCTACAGATAGCTGGGTAATGGATATAGACTGTTGTCTTCTTAATGCTGTAATCTTTTTAGACCTCAAAAAGGCAGTTGATACTGTAGATCAAGATAATTTGTTACGAAAATTGCAATACTATGGGATTTGTTGGACCAGCCATCAATGGTTTGCTTCTAATTTAAATAACTGAACACAGATTTGTCATCTAAATTCTTGTAAGTCAACTCCGAAATGTCTAAGATGTGGTGTTCCCCAGGGAACAATTTTCGAACCTCTTCTAATGATTTACCACATTGCCTGACATATTCGGAACCTAGAATGCATGCAGATGATACCAGCCTGATGCTTGCCAGTACTGACATTGAGGATATAAATTATTGCCTTAATCACAACCTGAGCAATGTGTACAAATGGCTCTTTGCTAACAAGCTTACCCTGAATATGACATAAAATGAGTTTATGTTTATTGCATCAAGGCAGAAGTTAACACAATTTACGGAAAGTCCCTCTCTTACTACTAACGAAAACGCAATCGAACAAGTAACCTCCACTAAATCCCTTGGCATTATGTCGATTAAAATATAAACTGGGAGTGTCATATTGAAAACATCTCTAAGAAGATGGCTTGTGCCATTCGTGCAATTAAACGAATTCGGCATCTAACTCCATTTAATGTTCTAGTTAAAGTTTATAATAGCCTTATTCAACCACATTTTGATTATTGAAATGTAGTGTGGGGAAACTGTAACCAAGGCCTTTCTGAAAAACTGCAAAGGCTACAAAATTGGGCAGCTCGGATCCCAATGTCTGCGAGCTATGATAGTAATTTGGATGATTTGTTCGGGGCACTAGGGTGGCGACAACTCCACTATCAAAGATTGGAACAGAAGTCTATCCTAATGTGTAAAACATTACTTGGTATGACACCTGATTATCTGAGATCAAGATTTGTATATCGTGACAATGCAAGTGCTTATCATTTAAGGAATACCGAAAATAAACTAGTTCTTCCACAACCTTCGAACTGATTATCTCAAGAGAAGTTTTTTGTACAGTGGAGCTCAGTTGTGGAACAACTTACCTGTAGACCTAAGACAAGCATCTTCACTGAACGATTTCAAATCTAAATTAAGTCGCCACAGTTTAAAGTAATATCTTAATTTTAAGTAAATTTTAAACACGGCCTCCATGAAAAGCAGAATTTTTATTTATTTCTTTTATTTGAATTGTTCCTGTTAAATTTTATTGTAGTTAGGTAGATAGGTATACTATTATAGATAATTAACTAAATCATCTGATGGAAAAACCGTGTATAAATAAAGTTATCTTATCTTATCTTATCTTATCTTAAGCACGCCCGCAAAACCGAATAGTGTACGCGGCACATCGAGGGTAAAGACACCCCATTGCCCGTATACGTAGCTGTGATGCTGCATGTAGAAACACGAAATAGACGGACTGCATGCTCTTGGCATGTCGATTTCTTATGATCACGTTCTACGCCTATCATCAGATATGGCATATGCAGTTTGTGAACACTTTAAGGAAACAGACACGGTATGTCTTCCAAACCTAAAAAGGCACGTTTTCACCCCAGCACCAGTCGATACTATCAACCACAACCACAGGCAGACCACTCTATGTGTTCGTGGTTTAATATAGAGAATCTATGAGAGTTATGAATAAAGCTTTGAAAATTGCACATTAAAATCACATCTCGGCCTGAATATCCCAATAAAGTTAAATGAAACCATAATAGACTCATGTATGGTGTTTTTTCGCCTTCCTGGGCCGTCTAAAGCGTCTTACAGCAAAATTACTTTTGGCCGGTTACGGTTAGACACAAGAAGGAGACAACGCTTGCAACTTCGCAGCTGTCAGCCGTGACCTCCTCCACTTCAAATTGGAATTAACACAAAAATACTGAAAATCTCACCTGAATGGCGATGGATCTTGATAGATGAGTTTTTTCTCTATCTCTTTACCGAATTTCAGCTTCATCCCTCCAACAGTTTCCGAGAAAATTGATGCTGAAGTCACCAATACGGCTTTCTCAATATGATCAGTGCCAAACTCAGCGACCAAAGGAATTCAAGGAATGCAGGCCGTTTCAAATCTACCAATCAGCGCTTGGCTTCCCGCGGCAGCCTGCCGCGGTTCAAATCCCCCCAACCCTGCCCTGCACAGGAGTTCTAACACTTCTGATCTGTCAAACGGAAGCTCTTTCGGAAAATCAGCTGACTTTGTTTTGATGGTTAAATGCACGTGTTGTATCCGGACTTGCAATGGTGGGCAGTGAGCTCATGTGTGAACAACTCCATTGTGTACATGCAGCGCTCGAAGGGCATAACTTTTCTATATTTGGAGAGCCAGGAACAGGAAAATCAAAGGTAGTTTCTGAAATCTGCCGAAGGAAAGGTTCAGATATTAAAATGATCTGTTCGACGTGCATAGCTTGCGAAGTCTTCAAAGGCAATAACAACTTAGCTTACCCTGCTGCAACAGTTCTCTCGTTCTTAGGAGTTGGACTGCCAAAGGATCGTTCGATTATGTGTGTAGCAAAGCTTGTAGTAACCCAGTTGTTAGGAAGCAGATCTTGGATGCAAAATGTGTTGTGTGGGACTAGTGTTCGATGGGAAGCGCAAGAATATTGGAACTGTTTCACAAGATTACATCGCAAATTCGCGGCAATCTACAACCTTTCGGAGGAATGCAGTGTATTATTGTGGGCGACTGGCTTCAACTTAAACCTGTCGCAGACAACTTTGACGATGGCCGGCCGATGTACCTTTCTTATTTATTCCCATCCTTGTTCCTGCATACAATCAAGCTGATGATAGTGCATCGGCAGAACAAAGGTGAGGTGGTTTACCGGAATAGCCTACAACATCTTCGCATCGGAAGGTGTGACAACGAAACTGTAGAAACTATTGTATTTCACAAACTTGCTTGTGGATGCCCACAATGTTTCCCGCTTGGATTTGCTGCCTGGGGATCGTGCATCTTTTACTGCTACTGACACTGGTAATCTTCAAGGCCTTGATTGCCCAGCACCCTCCGTGTCATATTTCAAGCCTGGTGCCCCAATCATCGTTTTGTATAACATCAGCGCCAATATCCACAACGGCACCCGGGGCTTTTTTGTAAGAAAACTCAGTGACGACACCGCTGTAATCAGAGTAGGTGAGGGTGAACATGTTATCCATAATGTTTCATGGCTTAATGTCGATGATGATGGCCACAGTATTGGCTCAAGATCCCAAATGCCTCTCAAGTTGCATTGGGCAGCAACAGTAAGTAAGTGCATAAGGCCCAAGGGCTTACCTTGGACAAAGTAATTATCGACTCATCATATGAATTCACTGGAGGACTACTTCATACAGCTTTATCAAGAATGAAATCAATTGACGATGTGCAAGTGTTAAATGCCACCAGTGAGCTACCCCAGATAAATCTTAAAAATTGCCCCTGTTTTAAGGATGTCATTGTCAAGCCATTGAAGATGTACAAGCATTAGAACATGACATCAGTGATGAGGATTTACTTAAAATTGTCCAGGGCATGTTTGATGAGACTGGTGCAGCCCACCAATTTATTGGTATCCATGACAATGAAGAAACTGAAAGTGAACTAAGCATGGAGGAAGTTTTGGAAATGGTAGAGCAAAATGGACATATCCTTGCTAAACCTCCAGATGATTTTGACGCCAAAGTGCTTCTTATGTCCTCAAAGGGAGCAACATTCACAGATGACAAAGGGAATTTTGGAAATTTGAAGAATAAGGCTGTGGATTCAGCCATTGCCAATGTTGACCAATTTTCTGGTCTTGTCCAAATCGTGTGGTTTAAAATTTTTCTCCATCTGCAGAAACATTTGAAAGAAAACATTGCAGACGTTACAGTTTCAGTAAAAAGTTTAAAAGAATTATATCAGCAGGCAACTGACATTTCAAGAACTGCCGACTTTAGAGGTTGGCTAAGAGTGCTTTCAGATCCCTAAAATTCAGAATTTGTCACCTGCAGAAATTAGCATTGGATTTGACATTGTTCTAGGAGTTTTCCAGAATAGCCTGCATTTTGTTGGTGATGCTGTCCGACAGAGATCACATGATGACATGGTTTCTATTTTAAATGTCAAGGATATGGATGAGGCTGGGCTGGGCAAAGTGAGATTTGTGGGTGCATGGGCTATAAGTAGAGTTCTCAAAAAGGCAAAGAAGTATGTCAGGGCCAACCTTTACACCTCATGCAGGGACACAAGGGCCCAAGTGAACAAAAACATTTCAAAGATCCAAGCTCTTGAAAGCACTGTTGTCATTCCTTACGAAATCTTGAGTTCAGAAACAAAATACCCAGAAACACTAAATGTCACCGGGTCTAGACAATACAGAACCCAAGGACTTATTCATGTTTTTCATGAGTTTTATGCATTTGTTCTTGAATTGGAGCAGAAGCGTATCGAAGGTCTAAACACTACAATGCTGAAGAAGCATGGTGACAGACTGATGGAGGTGATAGAAACCCCTCTCCTCAATGATGAGCAACTGAAGTCAATTTGGAAGAGCCTCTTCACTAAGGTTGAAGTTGCGGTAAGGTTATTGATTAATTAATATAGTTAATAAATCTATAAAACTTTAACCTGTAACCTAAGAATGGGGGAGGTTTTGTCTGCTTGCCCTGCCGGCTTTTCTACCTTCCCCTAGATCTGGCAGTGGACATAAAAATGCATCTACGTATACAGCCATATTCACAGTTACTGTATCAATTCTATATATTTTTTTATTTCCATAGACTCATGTAATTACACACTGCTGAGTAAATACACAATTCAAAGTGAATGATAGTCTTAATAATAACCTCATATTTCAGTAACAATATTTCTTGATAACATAAAATTATTAAGTGAAATTTGGCTTCCAGTTACTTTACATGTGGTCTGTGAATTAATTTACTGAGTTACATATTACTAATAATTAATTTTTTTTCGATTATGTTTAAATAGCCTATCTTAGTATATGAGCTGTTTGCTGAAGTGATTTGTTAAGGATTTCCGCCGTTAAGTGGCAAGTTAAGAAGGCCATGGCTCACCGACAGATGGCTATGGCTAGAAAGGACAAGCAGGTGCAGAAGGATGCTAAAGTCCCTCTTGAAACTGTAATCCAGGACAACTCACGTCAAAAAGAAACATCACACAATCAACTTAAGGCTACAATCAGTAAATTTGGTGATGCAGTGCAGGGGAACCTCTACTCAAAAGCTGAACTGGTCACCCTCAGTAAAGGATATGGGCTACAACTTCATTCATGTACTAATAAAGCTCAGCTGGGAAAAAAATGATTCAGATGCCATCAGGGCAAATGTGAATATACCTTTCCCTTGGAGTCTTGTTCCTGGACCACAGCTACAGGCAACACCACTCCAACATGGTAGATTAGGAGTGAGAATTAATGTTTTAAATAATTTGGTGTATCTTGCCTTAGTCCAGTGATTTATTCTTACATTACAACTGATGAAGTCCATGAAGCATCAAAGCAATGCACCCTGGAAGATATACCAGACTATGACCTGGGTAAATTCATTGAAGAGGTATATAATGTGGATGCAACTTTTAAAGGCGCCTTTCTTTTGGATTCTATAAGTTTTTTGGACATTTTAATGTGATTGCAGTCAGCAAGTAAACCTGTATAATTGGTCTCCAACATTGCAAATATATCGTGGATTATTTGAACTTAATTTTCAATTGCTTAAATTGCAATTACAACTGCAATGTTCACATCAGTTTCAGTTGTATTTCCAAAGTTGACATTATCTTCATATGTTTGTAACTTATTTACAGTTTGTACCTTATTGCATACTGCTAGTTGGTGGTGGCCCCAGCACAAATTAAATTTTGAGTCCCTATTACATGATTGTTATGATTTACAGTAGTCTCCTCCTAAGAATAACACACAAAAAAACTCTTCAACAGTAGGTTGGCTCAGAATTAAAAAGACGGTTTCCCTGTGGCAAGTTTAGAAAGGAGCCTGAAAAAAAGATTCAGCCATTCTCACATGTTATACAAGGATAACTTACATGGATACCTTCTCAATTCTGAGAATAATGCTAGTTTACATTAATCCTCCTAGAAAAATTGTATTTTAAATTAACTTGTATATGTGACTTTTTTGATTGTATGTGTTTAACACTTGTACTGTATATTGCTTTGATTAATCGCGAACATCTTTGAACATGTAGGTGAATAACGCGAGGAGCTCTAATGATGAACTTCAGAGAGTCTTAGATGGGAATGATCAAACAGACGCACTACTAGCAGGAGGATGGATGCGTGTGTTAATCGTGGAAAATAAAGGTTTGGCAATGTGGCAGTTTATGATACATGAAGTTATTTTGAAGAGAAAAGTAGCACTTGACCAGTTTTGTGCAGGTTTAAAGGTTCTGGGTGTCCGCGAATTGTTGATGGCTCATAGTAAAATGATGGAACCCTACTTCGTTGCAAGGGAGCAAACTGTGCCAATGCTGTTCTTGGACTGTTTGAAGACATCTCACAGAAACAGTCAGATGCCAAAAAGGAGCAAGCCCGGCAGCATCTGATCAAGGCTATATCAGATCTGGATGTTGAAGGTGCAGTTATGATAGAATACTTTATATTCTATTTTATTTGTTCTATTTTAATCAGTACCTCTATTCACATGACCACACAAGCTTTATGCTTTAACTATCTTGTTGTTGAATGCTTCTTACAACACTTATGTCCAGGATTGAACGCAAGTATTGTTTAGTTAGTACTTCATATTTGCAAGGGTTATTTGACATTTTCATATTATTAGGCCACTTGCGCTAAGAGGTCATGTGACATCGTTTTTATGAAAATGAAAGTACATGATTTTGCCTCTGAAAAACTATTAGTGGGTCATCTCTTAAGCATAATAATAGTGATTTGGTTTTTCAAACCCGCACCATTTGCTCAAAATGAGAAAGTCCGCAGCTGGTCACGTGACCAAAACTTGATTTTTAAAATTATGAATTAACGTTTTCTGACACAAATTTTGCACTTAAACTTCAAGGAAAATGTTGAAAGATGATGTGGTAACATTTATAGCACATCTGTACTTAACTATCAAACATTTAACAAAATATAAGCAAAAGTAATTTTGGCCGCCATGTTGGAGGGCAAGAGTATGCCCTCCAACATGGCGGCCAATACAAATCATACTACTTTGTTGAAAAATCAAAGTACCATAAAATAGTTCCCTTAAATGCATTTCCTATCAAATTTCGGGTATAAGATAATTTTTCTGCGTTCTGTCAATTTTTGGCATCAGCAAGATTACAACTCACTGTTTAATAGGGGACTGGGTCGGAGTGGTTGAAGCAAGAAGTCATGTATTTCTAAGCTCCGTAACTCGAGGGATTAAACGCGAAGAAAACTCCTTTATCTTAAACAATATGCCGGGAAAGGATGATAAGAACGGGACAAGACGAAAGAGAGAGGATTGTAAAAGCCCAAGTACGGATGGTTCTTCTCCAGAAGCGAAACGACTAAATGAAAGCCAAGGAAGCATGTCGGACTTACATAAGGATATGAAAGAAGCAAGCGCCAAGCACATACAAGATCCTGCACTTGCAGCTATATGGGAGTCACTAGTAAGGATCGAAGCAAACACCAACAGCCTAATAAGCAAGCAAAAATCCCTGCAGCGCAGCTACGAGGAGCTTCGTGAAAGTCTCGAATTCACTCAATGCAAGATGGAGGAAATGGCGAAAACCAACTCCGCTTTGCAAGAACAAATGAAGGAGACGGCGAAGACCAACACAGCATTACAAAGAAGAATGACCCAATTGGAAACTAATTTAGAGAAAAAGAGCGAAGAAAATACCAAGTTTGAAAAGAAGTTAGGCGAAGTCTTCATGCAACACGATGATTTGGAGCAATACACACGAAAATTTAACCTTGAAATACATGGAATCCCTGAAAAAATCGACAAAGATCCCGAAGATATTGTCCTCGACTTGGCAAAACTAATGGAAATAGATCTGACATACGATGACATCGACATAACTCATCGTTTGAATAAAGGGCACAAGTCACCGAGACCAATAATTGTCCGTTTCAGCAATTATTACAGCAAAGAGCAAATGTATCGAGGGCGCTGGAAACTTCGCAAGAAAAGTGGTTTAAGAGATTTGGGAGTGGATCCCAAAAAAGTTTACATCAATGAGAACCTAACTGCTTACAGAGCTGGCCTATTCAAGAAGGTCCACGATCGTAGACAGAGAGATTGGAAGTTCTGGACAACCGACGGAAACATTTTTGTCAAGCCTGATCCTATGAATGATGTGATTATCAGAATCCAAAGCGAAGAAGATTTAAACAAACTGTAGCTTAAGCAGTGTCCTGTAATTAAAAATCTCAATCTTGTACCTAAGTATTTATTTTTCTACATTATATATTGAATTTCGCGTTTACCTCTCGATGTTTATGGACTGCTTCCAGAATTTGTTTTGCGGTTGAATTGGATAATCCCAGGAGAGGAGGTAAGTTTTTTTTGCGCTAATTAATCAGTGTTGTTTGTTTGTTTTTTTGTTTTTCCTAACTACTTTTGTGTCGAATTTATTGTCGTATCAGCGCCATACAGTGTAAGTCATTCACATAGTTACCTATTCTTTTTTTTTAACTAAACATGTCAAATCTGAAAATTCTATCACTTAACGTAAGGGGGTTGCGTAATGCTGGGAAAAGGAAAGCAATCTTTTCTTATTTGAAGAGTCAAAAGGCTTCTATATTCTGTCTGCAAGAAACTTTCTCAATTAAAGGTGATGAAAAGACATGGACTTCAGAATGGGGTGGGAAAATTCTTTTTTCTCATGGCACAGAGCACGTCAGAGGTGTATGTGTTATAGTGAATCCAAATAGTTTGTTTCAAGTGGAATGTGTAGAAACCGATCAAGAGGGCCGGTTCATAGTGGCCAAACTAGACGAAGATCACTCGATAGTAAATATTTACGCACCAACTGATTATCGTCAACAACCAGCATTTATAAGAACACTCAGTCAACTATTGATGTCAAAAACCAACTTATCAAAAGTTATAGTAGCAGGTGATTGGAACACGGGTTTAAGCAAGTTAGATAAAAGCGGAGGATTGCCTTGGAAGGAGACCAATTACAGGAATGCACTTGTAAACCTTATGAAAGAACTAAATCTCATCGACATATATCGTGTAATTCATCCGAGCACTAGAACTTATACGTACGAATCTAAAAGTCTGAGACTCAAATCAAGGATTGACTTTTTCCTTGTATCAAAACAATTTGTCAATGATGTAATCAAAGCAGAAACTCGCACATCAATAGCACCAGATCATAAAGCAGTATTCCTCAGTTTGAAAATAGGAAACTTTTTTACGCGGGGACCGGGGACATGGAAATTTAATAATTCACTATTACAAGATGGAAACTATTTGCAATTAATAAAAGACAGCTATCCCTTGATAGAAAATAAATACCAAGACGTCAAAAATAAACACCTCCTCTGGGAACTAATAAAAATGGAAATTAGGGCAGAAACAATAAGGTATTCAAAAACGAAAAGATTTAACATGAAAACCCGTGAAATCGCTATCCAACTTAAATTAGAAGAACTGGATCGAAAAATATGTAATGACACGAACTTAAATGACGACATTTTAACAGAATTTGAAGCGCTCAAAAACGAGCTAAATGAGATCTATTCAACAAAAGGGAAAGAAGCGATGTTTAGATCGAAAGTAAATTGGGTAGAGCAAGGAGAGAAGCCTACCAAGTATTTCTTTAATTTAGAAAAACGCAATTATGGGAAAAAAATTATAACACAGCTTAAGATACATGATGGAGAGATAATATCCGACATAAAACAAATAAATAAAATTGAGGAGTACTACAAATCATTTCTAGCCTCTAAAGTTCCACCAGAGGATCACGAAAATATAAGTGAATCGTTCCATTCTTTTGTTGAAGGCTTGGAAAACCCAAAATTATCTGAAGATGATCAGCAAGAATTAATGTAGAAAGCGGAATAATAAATGGCGGTTACGTTACCAATACGTTAAGGTATCCCGAGGTGTCCCGGCAAGTTTGTCCCTGAGGTCCCATTCTTTTTACTACTATTCCGCAGAATTACCCTGCTCAAAGGATACGTCAGAGTAGCAAGAGTGAGGGGATAAAGCTCCCAAATATATGTAGAAGTACAGTTAACCCAATTTGCAGGGGGGGGTGATGATATCGACCTTTATCTGTATGGATTTGATCACTAAATGAAAATATAATGATTATTAACAATTGCGATCCTCAGGGTCTCCAATTGAACAAAAAGAAACCAAACTATCTGGTTTGGCTTCACAGAAGAATATAAACTAGACCCCCCTTAGCATAGAATAACTAATGAACCAACTAAAAAAAAACACTGGGAATCTATTTTCTTACAATCGTAATAAGAATACGACCAAATTTTCTCATCAAAATTGGCAAGAACTGAAACAAAACTAATATTTTGGCTGTCCTCGCTCGGCCTCACCCTTATGGGACGAACTTTATTGATAAAAGCATTAGGGATTTCTAAAATAGTATTTCGGCCTCAATGCTATGTGTTCCCAGAGAGTCATTAAACGAGTAACAGGAAAAGCTTTTCAATTATCTCTGGCGAAACAAAACAGGACAAAAATAAAAAGATGCCGTACTGGTATCAAGTCCATGTCAAGGAGGTTTAAAACTTTCCAAATTGTTAGAACATTGTTGAAGGCACTTCGATTAAGCTGGAAGGAGATTACTAAGTGTGGATAACCAATGATGCTTGGAAAAGCAATCCCCAATGCTTACTTCAATAGATACGGAGGATTCGCGTTCCTCTGAAATGCAACTACAACACAAAACAATTAGACAACAATATTTCTCCTTTTTACGCAAGAACTCTAGATTACTTTGGTGAATTGGCGAGACAATACAGAGATGATTGCTTCAAAGGCGACTTAATTATATGGGAAAAACAAAGATATCACTATATAATAGCGAAGGAAAATCTTTGTATTGGGAACCCCTGAGTGAGTCGTGGGGTATGTTTTGTACAAGATCTTCTTAAGCCGAATACTTGACAAATATCTATCTTAGAAGAATTCCCAAACTAAATACACATTGAAGTCAATTTCATTTACCTTTGCCAAATTCTCTCTGCAATCCCACCTCAAGTCTTACATTCAAAGCTTATGACTATTAAAAAACCTCCAGAACAATCAGAGAAGAATCTGAAGTTATTCCAGCTTGGCCTAAGGAAAAACCCATCCGATTAGATCTAAACTGCGCCGCATGCCAAGGATTAATTACTCACATCTCTCCTCCCCAAGACGAAAATGGGGCAAACACAACCAACAAACCTGCTTTTCAATCGATGCGGTCCCAAACATTATCCCCCCATCGTCGCCCAACAAATGCCGAAAATCATTATTAAGCAGATCTCAAAGAAGTCAGCAGACGATAAATAAGACAGCACTACTCTTATCCAAATTACTTCCATAGGATACTAGTAACCAAAGGAAATCGGAACTTAAAAGAATACAAAAATTGAAACCAGATATGATGAATGGTTTTTTTTTCGCCAAAAGTTCAGGATTCCCTCTGATAACCACACATCTCCTGGCTATGGCTCTGCTAAGCCGCAAGACTTATACTACGAAATGATGACATGGCTGTAACACGAACGAGCACAAATCCCAACATTAGCTCATGCATGCTAAGGCAGCAGATCCTTTTTAATTGAAATTTTACTCTCCCAGTAAAGCAATCACACACGTCTACATGAAGCGGAAATTCGGAATTTTCCATATACACTAAAGAAAAACCTGGAAAAGGTATATCTATCACTGCAAAATGATGGAAAAATTCCTCACTTGGCAATCAATTCACAAAACTAAATAATCAATGGAAAATCGAAATAATGGAAATGAATAGCTAGATCTGATAACGCACAACGAGCACTGTGTCACCCTAATAAAAAAAGGGTAATTTTTTAAAGTAATAGAAATTTATGCTAAATCTCGTTACTGAATATAAAATTTTATTATACTGTACTGATCCAGCACATTGTACCTCACAAATGTCACCTTTTTGTTGTTTTTTATTTTTATTATTTTCTTTTCGTTTAGTAATAATTATGTCTTGTAATTAGTGTACTACTTGTATTATTTTCTACAGTGTCTGTCAATGTAACCAAATAAGCTGTTAGTCAA
>JAHPZR010003304.1:192500-197391 GCA_019787425.1 Platygyra sinensis | reverse complement strand
CATTGTTTAAGCACTTTGGGACTGGAACCTTATTAACAGATTAAATTGGCGAAGAAATGCATTGACCTTAGCTCTAAGGATGATCTGCATGCTTCCATTAGGGGGCATTTTACTTTAAAACTCTTGGTCTCTAGTTTGATAACCAGCTCTATAATCTTCAATTTGATATAGGGTTTAGGACAGAAGAAACACAAAGGGTCAATTTTGACAACCCTTGGCAGTCACAAATAAGAGCCCCATAACTATAGAAACAGCCACATGCATGCACAGAAAAAGAAAACCATACAACTCTTTTTTTCATGGCCAACATGGACTACTGGTGTGGATCGAGTCCGCCAATTCACTGGAACATGGCTGCCATACTCCACCTAGAGCCAAATCAGTCAGTCAGTCTTTGTTTAATCATACACATGTGATATTGAAAATCCATGCTGTGTCAGTTAAAAGCTGTCAAAACAAGGTATCTGCTGACAAGTATCATGTGACGATATCACTAGCTCAGGCTTTGATGCTCATCAAGGGCACATGTTTCTTTTCAAAATTGACGGCTGACCAACCTACTGCCGTTTTTAGCTTGGAATTATGGGTTCAAGTTAGGTTTTAATTTGCCTAAGCAGTCCGTGTGAGCTGTCTGGTACATTCTTCCAAGTTTTAATGGTCATTTTTGAACATTTGACAGCCAAAAGACTTCAACGATCGGCAGTGTAAAATTCGATTTGAACAGATTTCGCTTCGCAGATTGTAGCATATAGTTGGCGTTTAATTTTATTGCACATATTTTTCAAAAAACCAGCATGTGATTTTGAGAATTTTATTGTAGTACTTAAATGCAAAAATTATTTTGGAAAACGTTTACGGTGTATTTTGTTGTATAATATTTCTTGTCTTCGCTTAAACTCCTTCGGCAAGGTCGTCTTAGCTCACTAACATCGAGGCATGCAAAGCGCTGTTGTTCTTCTTTCTTTTGCTTTTTTTCCATGAGTCAGAGGGAAAGAGATGGTCAATCCCCAAATAAAAACTTGGAAAAAATTTCTTCATTTGAATTAATTAATCAGTTTATACTTGAGAGTTGAACTACCGGTTGTGAAATGGTTTCAAATTGTGCCGGGGAAACACAGAAAGCGTTACGTGACAACCGTGTTTGCATACTCTCATCTAAACACGCCTATCGACCAATGAGAATGCGCGTACTGTGTTAAATATTTTATAAATCCATTTGGCTGTAATGTTATCAATGTTATTAAGTATATATAAGCTTGGCTGACCAAATGTACCTCTGCATAAAAACTTGAGAGTGTATATAGTATAACTTACTTAGAGCTTACTTATTATTTTTGACAATTTTGTAACTAATGGAGTTACACAGTAAATTGACAGTTCCTGTAGTCCACAGTCTTAGTGGAGAAAAAAGTACATCACTTATTGAAATTGAATTATAGAATTATTCTTGAAAGCTTACATGTAAAGTATTCATCAACAAAATGTTGTTTTTTAAAATTTTCGCCGGACAGATTTAGTCATTGTGAATGTTCCAATTTTGCGGCGGAGAATAGATTTCATTCCTGTATGCTGTTTTTAATACTGTACTTCTGTCATTCCTTTTAACTGTGTCTTAGTCACTTTTGGGAAGTGTCCTGAGCCTATGTAGAATTCCAGTATTTAAGAAGTAGTATTAATAAAATATTTTGATGAAAAGAAACTGAACTATTGATGAATGTACAGCATAACAGCAAATAGCAATGCACGATTATGTTATAAAATGCATGTACAAATTCACACCACCAATGAGTCAATTGTAAACAGTGTAATACATAGACTTAGCCGAGCCTTAAAGTGGAGGTCCTAGGCTGGTTGTTTAAATCCGGATTAAGCTAATCCAGGATAAGTGAGAATTTTTATTTGAGTTTTGTAACATTGCAGTGAGGTTTTTTTTTTTACTTTATATTGTTTGAACTTCTGTTTTGAATTTCAAAAATCTCAAACCACATAACATAAAAGCAATGAAACTATACCTTCTGAACAACCCAGCACTGATTAGCAAATAAACCTAACTTGAACCCATAATCCAAGCAAAAACCAGTAGTTGGTCAGCAGTCAATTTTGAAAGAAACATGTGCCCTTGATGAGCTCAAAGCCTGAGCTAGTGATATCGTCACATGATACTTGTCAGCAGATACCTGTTTTGACAGCTTTTAACTGACACAGCATGGATTTTCAATATCACATGTGTATGATTAAACAAAGACTGACTGACTGATTTGGCTCTAGGTGGAGTATGGCAGCCATGTTCCAGTGAATTGGCGGACTCGATCCACACCAGTATCCATGTTGGCCATGAAAAAAAGAGTTGTATGGTTTTCTTTTTCTGTGCATGCATGTGGCTGTTTCTATAGTTATGGGGCTCTTATTTGTGACTGCCAAGGGTTGTCAAAATTGACTTTGTTTTCTTCTGTCCCTAAACCCCTATATCAAATTGAAGATTATAGAGGCTGGTTATCAAACTAGAGACCAAGAGTTTTTAAAGTAAAATGCCCCCTAATGGAAGCATGCAGATCATCCTTAGAGCTACAGGTCAATGCATTTCTTCGCCAATTTAATCTGTTAATAAGGTTCCAGTCCCAAAGTGCTTAAACAATGTACCGGTATCTGAAATTTGCCATAGTCAATTTCAGTGAAGGGTTAGAGAACATCTTTTAAATAGGATTACACAAAAGTATTTGGAGTGATAGCACATAAATCACTTTTGGAAAAAAAAAATATATATATATAATAATATATATATATATAATAAAATATATATAATAATAATAATAATGATCAATGGTAGTAAAATTTCAGTTCATCGTTTTATTGCTACAACGCTGTTTCGTACAGTCGAAGAACGACCACACTCATCAGGCAATAACGATTATTGCCTGATGTAATCTTTATGTAATCTATGTAATCTCTAAGACAGAGATTACATCTTTTACTTGAGCTGTTGTAAGCTGAGCGAGAAGAAATGATGCGCCATGAAACTGAGTGGTCAATGTTGCTGTCTTTTAGAGTCCAAATGTGTTTGCTGAGTTCGGTGGAGCTCCTGTGAACTCAGCAAACACATTTGGACTCTAAAAGACCAGCAACATTGACCACTCAGTTTCATGGCGCATCATTTCTTCTCGCTCAGCTTACAACAGCTCAAGTAAAAGATGTAATCTCTGTCTTAGAGAAAAATTTTTAATCATCTTCCGACCCGACCTTTCATCACTAAACAAACGTAACGAACTTGTATCTTCTTGCCGCCATAGAAACAAAGCGTTGCTATGTAACAACTAAACATTTGAGCATTTAAATCCTCCGCGGTAGTAGTTATGTAATTTTCATAGTATATAAACGATGGTTAGGAATATTCTTGTCATTAAAATCCCCTGAAGAGTGAGCGATCACGAAACAGGCTTGTAGGGATAAAAGTGTAGTCTTTCCCTTTAATCGATATATATCACGCTCTACTTTAACGTATTGAGCACTGTACTACGGAAAAATCAAAAGACAGATTTCCTATATATATATATATATATATATTATATATATATATATATATATATATATATATATATATATATATATATATATATATATATATATATATATAGACACGTAGACTTGAGCTCTGGTAAACCCATTGAGCACTTTTTAGCTGATGATCAATTTAGTCATTTATCACGTCATTTTATATAGATATATATATATATATATATATATATATATATATATATATATATATATATATATATATATATATATATATATATATATATATATATATATATATATGTATATATATATATAGGAAATCTCTGTTTAGATTTTCCGTAGTACAGTGCTCGATACAATAAAGTAGAGCGCAATATATATTGAAAATAGAAAAAAAAAAAAAACTACACTTTCATCCCGACAAGCCTGTTTCGTGATTACTCACTCTTCAGGGGATTTTAATGGTAAGAATATTCATAACCATCGGTTAAATACTATAAAAGTTACATGATACTAACTGGCTTTTTGCTTGCGAGGGGCGATCAGCCGAATTTCATTCTTGCAAAGTTTTCTCGTTCTTTTTACTTTTTTTTCTTCTCATCAGCTTTTCACACTTACAGAAATAAATATTGTTAGAAGAAAACAGTCAAAGATTTTGCATTTTAGTTCGCGACTTTTTCACTTCCAATTCATTACTGGACCAGATGCCGGTCTAGATGGGAAAATCTAGACCGCGGTTAATATCCATTTCAGCCAATCAAATTCGTGAATTTGGTAGTTCCCAGTCCTTGTGGGATAGAGCCATGTAATAATGCAAAATATAATGTTGTTATTTACATGTCAAATTGGCTACATTGCTAGAAATCCATCAAATATTTACAAAGTTATCTCGTGTGCCATTTGGCACTCTTAGGGGGGTAAAGAGTCTAGACACCTCAAGAGGCATATCGTAATGCTTAAGATGCTTTATTTAACAAAGTGATTCTGAACTATATCCTCATTCTAGATCTAGACTACCTCGTTAATAATATCACTCAAGACTGCATGTCTTTCATCACCTAAGGGCAAGATCAAGATCAGATCACATGGGACTGGATCGAAATTATGAAGCGCACAGAACAAATGTCAAGAAAAATGCTGGCCTGAAAACGCATCCACCGGAGCCTAGACCGATCCACGTGTTATTTATTGAGGTACACCAACGGAGGAATTTCTTAACGTGGCTCCAAGTAGCCTTAAGAACAACTAATATATAGATTTAGGTCACCCTAAAAGCGGAGCTCCTGTAGCCCGATTAGGCTAACTTAGGATAAGGTTGAATTAATTTTGATTTGAGTTTTGTAACTTTGCGGTGGGGTTTTGTTTGGCTTTCTATTTT
>JAHPZR010003304.1:162500-187500 GCA_019787425.1 Platygyra sinensis | reverse complement strand
CACCAATTTTCAGACCAATGCCGTATAAGGTTGGGATTTAATGACGATTTGAATATTGCAAAAATTAGAAGGTTTTGTATGGAAGCGAGGAAGCTTTGCCCTCCAGAAACCTTTTCTGTTATTAATCACTACCAAAAGAAGCTGCTGGCATATAACCATTGGAGATAGAAAGAAGGGTAAAATATTAGGGAAAATGGAAATTTCTAGGCCCTTACACCGAACGGCAAATATTTTATGGCAGCTTGAAAACTAGCAAAATTACGGGGATTTGTATGGAAAACCACTTAAAAATTCCCCCTTAAAAGATATAAACCTGAAAATTTGCATGTAAGCTTATTTGGAACTGTTCTTTTCATTTCTGATAACATTATGCATTACCAATGATTAATCAGTGTGTCTTGAAAAGCACGTCACGTGACCAACTGTTGCAAAAGACCTATTAGAAGTCACGAATCGTCGCTTCTAGTTCTAAGGACATATTTTAAAGGAGACAAAACTATTTCTATTTGAAACAGTTTTAACGTGGACGTGACAATTAGTTTGTTCTTGTATGCAAATGTAACGAGATATTTTTATGTTTACTTACAAAGGGTAATTTTACACCCCTGCATTTCACAAGGGAGTAAATTCAATTAGAGATGTTTGCTAGTTTTAGTTAGAAATGGTGGCTTGACTCACTCATCACCACTTGTTCCCATGAAATGTTTGAACAAACAAAACGAGATATTTCTATTTTTAGCTACAAATGGTAACTTAACACTTTTGTTTTATTTTACATGGGAGTAAATTCAATTAGAGCTAATAAGTTATGGCCTCTTATTCCCAGGATATTAAACAAAAAAGAAGTTAACATGTTTGGACAGCTTTTAGGTGTCTGCAGCAGCGGTTTGATATGGTTAATTCCATTCGTGGGCATTTTATGATATTCTTTTCAGTCCGGTGTCTTTTTGTTGAAGGTGAAAAAATTTGAGACCTGTTCAAAATATTGTTCTTTGAAGACTGCGTGGCACCAAGTTAAACTATAAAATTAATTAAAGCAGGCTTAAACGAGTCAGAGAGCTTATTTCTCTTTCTTGCTGTTTTTGCGTTATTTTTGAAAAAAAAATTCTTCTCATGTCGGCACATTAGGTATGTTATGGACGGGTCAATGTGATGGTGCAATAGGTATAGGTAATCACATGACTTCGAGTGCAATTTGGAATAAATATGCACGAGAATTTTTTTCAAAGACCAACAAAAGTGCACGAGCCCGTAGTGCGAGCGCACTTTGAGGTCTTTGAAAAATTTGCAACTGCTTATTTATTCCAAATTGCACGAGAAAAATCATGTGATTGCTTATATACAGTATACACGAAAGACATAACTACAACAAAAAATTTTGACAGGGCGCTATTTTTTTTTTAGTTCATTCAACTGATTGGCTGAAACAGAAAACAACGTTTGTCAAATGCAAACTTTTACAAGACCGACACCTTCAAAATCATTCAAATTGGAACTTGTTGGAAATATGTGAGGACTGATTTAACACCTTTCAAGCGGTTTGCATTTATGTAAAGAAAACTCACTTTACAACAATTAGGAAAAGTAAGCGTTCAATCAGAATCATCCTCAATAATAAACGCTAGGCGTTTACAAGAACTGGGCAGTCGTTTTGAAATCTCAGGAGCTCGCTTCGAGCTGCCAATGATGAAAGACACTTGACAGTTGTTGAACGTGTTCATCATGGTCTGTTCCTGGGACCTCATCATGGTTGGATTTAGGCAGAAATTCTGAGCTCTAAAGCCTGAAAGTGATGGCGGGAATTGGTTTTCTTTCGTCGCTGTCATCGATGGGCCGGCCAATGTGTGTGGTACGGGCACGTTCGTGTTTACCGGAGCGAGTGAAGCCACAATTGTTGCGATGTCGGAAACTGCCATTCGCTTTTTCTCAGCACTGGGGTTTTCATAATTTCGTTTGGATATTGCACTGGAGAGTCGTCGCTGTTCTTCCTCGTCGGCTTCATCGTAATCGTCAAGGGATTGTACGCTTCGGTGGCCTGTGACCTTCACAATATCTGAGCGTTCAACTTTGATTGTTTGCTTTCTTCAGCTTGTTCACTGTTGTCTTTCGAGCACTGTGATTCGTAAACTTTTTGTGACTTTCTTCAAGGCTAGTACCCGCCACAGTGGTTTTCATCATGTTGCTAATAGTGTTTACGCCCATTGAATGAGTTTTTAACCAGATGTTGTCATTCAGTCTTCGGTTTGTTTTGATACTGAGGTAGAAAGGGTCCGACCATCACATGTTTAGTAGTCTTTGCTCGACAAACTGCTTGAAGAGAGTAACCGGACAGCTTTCTTCTCCAACAGAGAACATTCGTGTGTGAAAATTTCTGTTCTTGCTCTGCAGCCAACCCTGTCTGGTCTTCGTTGGACCTTCGCTAAACTGCACGAACTCCATACCTTCGTCATTTTTGCAGAGTTGAAAAACTTCCATTTTCATTACGTGGTGTTCTTTACGGCCGCGGAGACCAAAGAACTGCGTCAAAAGCCACCACATAGAAGAAATAAGCGCTTCTGGAGTTTTGGAACCAAATTTTTCTGCCTCCCACAAGACCTCTTCTTCTTCCTCAGTTGAACTTCTGGCTTTATTTGGACTTTTGCTCATATCGGATTGGCGAAGCTGCCGAGCCTTCCCCTCTAAAACTTGCTTGGAAGAGTGAAACTCCCTGTCTCTTATGATGGAAAACTTGTATCCTTTCTCATTTAAATGTCCGTCAAGTGCAGCTATCATCACTCTTAAGCTGTCTGGCTCGTAGTCGTCGCCGCTTTTGTTCTTTTACTTCAGCGTAAAATGTTTCAAGTAGCTTGTTTAGTTTTTCTGGCTCGTTTTCCTTGATTTCGTTTGACAATATTTTTCTGTTTGCACCACGCCTCCCATACGTTCAATCAGAAAGACGTACTCTTTACTGTATTTGGGTTTTTGGAAAAACTTTTGTGCTCTTCAATCGTTGTTTCGCTCGCGAAACCAAATCGTTGTTTGCTGAAAACCCCGGCCATTTTCCTCCGCGTCTTATCTCAAAATTTCCGCCAATATGTTGCTATAGAAACAGCTCTAATCTGATTTGTTCTTGCTGGTTTCTTTTGTGTTTTAAGCAAATCAGAAAGCATTTGTAATTTGCACTCGTGTTACAATTTTGCACTCTTGTTACATGCCGAAGAGCTGCTCTCCTTTCTCAGCCAATCAGAATTGAGTATTTTTTTTCGTTTATATTATTAGAGGTTTAAACAGTTGTTCGTGTATCGTCGTTGCTGTCAGTTGTGCTACAGATTGGTCAGTTGATTGCGTGGCCATAGTCATCAGTAAATCAACAAGGACTGCTTGCAGATAAGAAACGTGAAGGTAGGTGTTCGGGTGATTATTAACCATTACGTCATCATAGAGATGAACGATGATGCAATAATATAGTTTGTGTTGATCAAGTGATATGGTGCCTACAGTAATAAATGAATCATCGAGAGGGTCTCGAGAATGTGCACTGCGTTGTGACTGTAATGCTGGGAAAACAGCTATTTTTAAAAGCGCGGATATAAGATCTACCATCTTTCTTCTCGTCTCTAGCCCATACCTTACTTACAATAGCTTTGACCTAAATGTACTATATTGCTGTTATTCCATCCACAAAAGTAATATGCGTATATTAAATCATCATCTGTCAATACCCCATGTTTTATTATGGAAGCACACAAAACACATATATGGCTCGCCCCTCTACAACAACAACAACAAAAAAATCACAGCCCTTTTTTGTGCAGCAACCCAAAAACCTACCGAAAAAACAGTCACCCATTCTTCCCAGGCACCAGACTTTTAAACCAAAATTTCAAAGCCTACTATTTGCTTATCTTAGCGATATAAGATCGTATGTACATCAGATTTTCAGTTTCTTTCTTGCTGTACATTGTAGCCAAAAAACCTGTCAAATTAACTAAATTATCACTGTAAAGAGTCGCTTACGGTCAAACTAAGTGAAGCATACCCCTCAAGATTGTATTAATGAACTGATTATTTGAAACTTGAACCCGCTAGTCGTTTCAAGAATGCAATGATAAATTGATTTTTCGAATATTAAACACGCTCGTTCGATCCAAGGATACGGCTAGCGGGTTTCGTTTTCGAAAAATCAATTCATTATTGCATTCTAGAAAAGACTGGTAGGTTTCAAATCTACTAGTCGCGACAGTGAATTGATTTTTCGACAACGAAACCCGTTAGCCGTATTCTTAGATCGAGCGAGCGAGTTCAATATTGGAATAATCAATTCATTATTGCATTCATGAAACGACTAGTGGGTTCAAGTTTCAAATAATCAGTTCATTAGTGCAATCTTGAGGGGTACACTTCACTTAGTTTGACTGTAAATGCTCCCATTTTCATAACCTTTTAATCCAAAAAAAATAACTTTTGCACGCCGTGCGTGCCTATGTTCAGACTGCAAAAGTGTAACTCTTTTCTTCAGTCCACACTGAAGATTCATTGTAATATATTTCATGAAAAAGTTGCAAGGATAATATTTGAAATAATTTCCTAACAGGCCTATTGCAATAATGGATGACATTGCCTCAGCAAAGAAAGGAAGATATTTTTTTATAATTAATTAAACTGGAAAAAAAGATGACACGGAGGTCTAGAACTGGTATTCCTTGTTTGTACTGTCACACAATAACAAATTAATTTGATAAATAAAGAAGCTTGCTTTTTAGGGGTGCAAGCAAAAATTTCCACTAATGTATCCTTAAAACACAGGAAACACTATTTTGCAAAGAAATACTAAATAGCAGACAAACACACCTTAAATATGTCTGGTAGGTTTATTGTCTATTTATAACCAATCACAAGTCAGATCTTCCACCACAGAAAAACCACAGAAAATAGATGTATTGCATCGGTCACAGAACTATGGATGCATGATTGTATACTTTTGGTTCTTGCTTTGTTCCAAGATACACCCTCTGTCTTAACACATTACTGAAAAACTAAATAATTGTTAAATTTGTATCATTCTGTATCGAGAACCATATCCAGTATTTAGTTTGTGGGATTTAAGAAAACAAGAATCACGCCGACTCGTACTAGGCTTAAAATCTATCTTTAACAAAAAAAACTTAAATGCATCATGGGAGTAGAATCGTTTTTCGTTATGTTAAAATATAAAGATAGTAATTAATGCAGTGCATCATTTACTCTGAATGATGGTACTGCTTACAAAAATCCAACACTTAAGTTTCAGTGCAATAAAACTAGTTGCACCGTCTGTCCTTTTATTGAGGATGGCCGTAATTAATATACTTTTTATAGTACTGGACAAATGTTTAAAATCAAATCACATATTACTTGTAAAACCTCTAATGTTATTTACATGTTTCAGTGCACTAAATGTAATCTTCAGTACATCGGAGAGACCAAACGTCGTCTTTAAAGGGGCTCAGTCACGGTATTTTGAGCATCGACAACATTACCGTGAAATTGAAGGAAACCTGAAAATAACACTTTATAAAGATAGAAAAACATCAAAGAGATAATAATAAACCATAAAGGAACAAGGATAAAGGATGGAGAAGATTGACACGGATTGTAAACAACGAATTTGAAAAGTTTAGCTAGTCTTTTCAAACCGTTCGACCGTGACTGAGACCCATTAAAGACCGTTTTAATGAACACAGGCGACCAATTATAAACCCCTTTTTTAGTTATACCGCCACTAGTGGTCACGCGGAGGATCACATGATCCTTATACCGCTCGAACAACTGCACACTAATCGTGACTCCATCAGAAAGGCTCTTAAGGCATTCCTCATACACAGAGGAAAAACAATGGAACCGGCAGGCCTTAACAGAAGAGATGAAATTTAATTTAATTTAGCTACCTTTTAATTTTCTTTTGTTTATTTTACCTTGTGGTCATGTATTATTAACTTTTATGCATTTCTTTTTTTTTTTTTATTAATGTTATTCATCACATAGCCTTTTTATGTCATTTCCGGTGAATATAAAGATCTTGTAACAAGCATTTATCCATTCAATGAACCTGAAGAAGGCTGGTGTTGGCCAGCCGAAATATTGTAACAACGCCTATGTTGACGTTGTCTTGACCAACCTTTGCCGTATATTTTCTGCTGTTATGGAGTTTATTCAAATTAACAAAGTTGTAATGGTGTCTATAAATAAAATTAGTTGTATTATTATTATTATTATTATTATTATTATTATTATTATTATTATTATTATTATTATTAATATTACTATTACTATTACTATTGCTATTATTATTATTATTATTATTATTATTATTATTATTAATGTTATAGTTATTGTTGTTGTTGCTATTATTATCATTATTCTTATATTAACAGAACTGGTGGTATTACATCATTATTCAGGCTACATGCAGTGAAAGACTACACTCCTGTCAGCCTGAATGTGCCCTGGTTGGACTCAATATCACTCCAGTAAGCTTAGATATCACTCAGGTTAGCCTAAATAATGCTCCAGTTACCCTGTTTACGGTTAAGGTTTCAAAGGTGGAAACAGTAACATCATTCAGTTAAGAAGTCTACGCTCTGCAGTCTGCATTTTACCCTCAGTCTTCATTATGCAGACTGATTTGAAAACGGATTTACAATTAAAAGCCCATATCAGAAAGAAAAAAGTCAAAAATATGAAACATTTTGTGTCTCCAAGGTTATTATCTGGAGCCAAAAATGGTCGTTGGCGTCCGGCATGGCAACTCACTTGTAGTTCGTCGAGTTCCGCTAGGCCTAGGTAGGATAAATGTTGTGCTAATTTGAACAAAACATGCTGCTCCTTGTCAACTTAAATCCGGAATTCTCAAGTTAACTATTAGAAGAGGCCAAAGCAACTTTACATGTAACACTGGAGATGGCCCTAGCTTTTTCAGTTTCAGAGTTCATGCAAGTTGGCATGGAATACGTGGGGCCACACGCACGAGGAATGTGTTTTAAAATACAGGAAAAAAAAACATAACTCTAATATCTTCCCACACGTTGATTTATTTAGTGCATAAAATTCAGCCCAATAACCCTTTTGCAGCTTTTGACTGAATGGTTCGGCAGCTCATTTGCATTAAATTCTAACCAAACGCGTGTGCATGCCCTGCGATTTCGGACCGAAATTACGCCTGTTCTATTGTTCGCTTATTTGCCTCACAGGTTGGATTATTTTACTAAAACTGCTCGAGGGCTTTACTATGATATTGAGCGGAGTTTGAAACAATGTCTTCATTATATTCGTGCCGTATGTCTTTTAATAGCATGATATGCCATTGACCGGCTGGGAGGTCCGTATAGTTAAAAAGTTTAGTGCGACCGAGGAAAATCTAAAGAAGGAATGAATGAGCGGGGAGTAAATCAGATACAAGAGAAAGAAAGATGTGTGTTAAGGAACAGATCTATTTCGAACTATTTTTTTTTTTATTAGTTGCATCTAGTTCTGCGGTAAGTTCTCCAAAATCGTATTTCCGGTGTTAAGTTCGTGCAAAGTGTCAAGCTGTATTACGAAAACAATTTCAAAACTCTCGAAATCAGACTTTTCTACCGTAAATTGAATAGCAGATAGTGAGGTTAATCGGTAAGTACGCACCACAAAAATTTTCTCAAACACAGGAACGGGCAGCGAGGTAAATGTGACTAAAATTGACTCAGTTTTTACTTACAGAGACACACAAGATTACGCACCATTACAGCGCCTCCTACAAAGAGCCAAACAAACTCCCGCAACCTAAAGTGACTTAACTGAATTTACCTACGGTGCCTTAAAGGAGCTGCGTCGTGGTTAAACGATTTGAAAAATTTAGCCTAAATTTTTCAATTTCGTTGTTTGTAATCCGTGTCAATCTTCTCCGTCCTTAACCATCCTTGTTTCTTTATGGTTTAGTACTATCTCTTTAGTGTTTTCCTATCTTTGTAAATTATTATTTTCACGTTTCCTTCAATTTAAAGGTAGTGTTTTCGATGGTCAAAATAACTCAAAATACCGTGAAGTAGCCCCTTTAAGTTGCTATCCAAAGGTGAATGGAAATAAACGTGCGTTGACTGTTTCATCTGGCTTACATGCAAAAATTCGCTCAAGGTTGTTACCAAGTGAAGAACAAAACAAGAGCAAAGATAGTTTACTTGCTGCTTGCACCATCCTAGTGTTCAAGAGATCCTAGTGCTAGGGCTAAGAACAGTTTTTTGCATGTAAATTTGCATACAAAAAACGTATGGCGCTACCAAGATCCTCGATCCCTCAAGGCCTAATGTAAGTGCCAGTGTCTCGATCCGTCCTAAAATAAAGAATATTACTGAACTAAGAGCGCCAACTTTCAAAATAGTACACATTAAAACTAGTAATTCCACTCAATTGCATGACTACGTTACTAACCGTGATAGCAATAAAAAGGACGAAAAATATAATTGAAAACCCATGAAGAATGTCTTTTCACTCGTGTGTAAGTAATAAACGAAAAAAAAAAAGAAAGAAAACGAATGTTAAATCGCAGGATAAGATATTCAATGAGACGGAAAATTCAAATTCCCAGTCTAATAAATTAGGGTTTCCGTAACCTCAGACATGTTACAAAATTATTGGAAACCCGTATTAAAAAGCCAATGTCAAAAATGAGAAAACTTGAGAATTCTTCTTTTGTAGGGTTTTTCATTTATTTAATTTCAAAACATTTGTTTAATTCAGCGTTCAAAACTGGATCATGTGAAGGTTATTACAGACCTTCGGCGGTGTCTTTGAGAAAATATTTCCAACTCCAGTCGCCAATGATTAACGAAACCACAGAAAAGAATGGGAGAAAAAGAAAAGGGAATAATAACTGTAATTAATAAAAGTGTTAAAACTTTTAAAATGCAACATCAAAATAGATAATTATTTTAAATAACTTGATCCAACTCTGCTGATACGCAAGTTTTCAAGAGGAAAACTTGTAATGCTTGCTGAACTGCATAACCTGTTTCCCAGTTTGCGTGTACGACCCAAAATAATGCACCATCCAGAAGATGACACACTACAACAGTGTGTCAAGCTTTTCTGACCTTCAGTTAATTTTATATGATAATTTTAGCAAAACAAGGCCATTGTATGTTTACCTAGCTAGGTTTGTAATCAAATACTCGAAGTATGTCTTTTGTAGTTTGACTTGTTTGAGTTATCCCATGATAGTGTCCTTTATTAGCGCAAACGTTTAATTTAAGAACCAGGGACTTCGAATGGATTTAGTATGCTTTTTTCTAGCAAATTTTTACCTCGGTTCCACCTATAAGTTAGAATTTTCTTTCTTTAATATTTGACGTTTCATTCTAGTGAATAGAATTGGACACTAAACGCAGACAAGAAAAAAGAAATCAACTTCCCGTTTATGATTAAGTTCGTTTTTCAAAATGTCCTGGGATTCGTGGTCTTTCATATTAAAAACAGTCGGGTTTGTATATACCGTTTGTCAGTCGTTGATTAAACTGGCCGTTATCAAGTTTTAGGCAGTTTGAACGAGATTTAGTAGCCATTGCAGTTGTGGAGAGGTGTCAGTTTAAGACAATATATTGAATGTCTTCCGGGACCAGACAAAGTGGCTGTTGAAGGGACGTACCCGTTATTGAAGGTTCGACTATAGTTTGGTTCTACTTCATGGATTTTCTTCCAAATTTGTTACAAAATTACGTCATTTTTCTTCGGGCAGTAGACTCCGTGTTCTTAAACCAGAACTGTCTTTTACAACCATTAAATGAAGCTTTTTCGGAATCAATGTACAATCAAAAGAAATAATTACTTTGCAGATTTATCTATTTGTATCCGAAGGCAAGCCTTCAAACAGTCTGACAATGTTTCCTGAAGTGAATTGCCTGCCCTCGTCTATACGTGTACAACCAAACAGAATGCACCAAGTTAATTACCTGACGACAGATTACAAACTTGTGTCAAGCTTTTTTATCTCTATTAAATGAAAGGGCCTAACAAACGGAATTATTTAAATCCACAAAAACGGTAACGGTGACCGGAGAACATTTTGATTGAGGTTCGTAAAAATCGGTTTAACCTAGGAGCACTTTCAATTCGTCCGAAAAGAGAGAATCCACCAGAAAATAAAGCCTTAGTTTACGGTTTCTAAATTAAACTTTCGCAAATTGAACAATACGTTGAGTTTTGTAAAATCCTTACTAATATTGATTGTGTTTATATATTTGGATTAGCCTCTCGTAGAGTTGCCAATTGACACACAGAGGGAAAATGTGGTGGACTGTTCCATGTTTCTTCTTCTTCTTCGGCTTCTTTATGGAGAGCGTATATCCTAATAAACAATGTAGAGAGGAAAGGAGTATAAATGGAATGGCTCTGCAGGGATTCGTCTTCAAAAAGTTCTCGGTAAGAGCCTTTCACGAGTGTGATATCAGCTGTGAAAGAGAACTCACCTGCCAAAGCTATAACTACGTCGTAGGGGAAAATTCGTGCGAACTGAATAACCGCACCAAGGAGGCAAGACCAGAACATTTCCGCTCAGACCCCGCACGTGTTTACTTACGACGTTTGAGCAACCGGGGTAGGTATAAAGCTGTGAAGAAGGTGTAGCATAAACACTTTTAAAAAATGAATTGAATCAGAATTCCAGTGCTCCATACTTTGGTGCGTACACTGTATTATCTACTTTCGGATGGAAAACGTCAGGTTGTAATATATATCTTTATCCAAAAGTTAAAAATTAAAATCCCAGTTGCGGTTGCCTTCCTTGTTAACTAGACTTTATAAGGCTTGGTGCACGCTTTTTTCCCAAGGATATTATTGTTTAACAACGATTGTTGATTAGAAAAACAAGAGGTCTTTTTAAAACATAAAGTTTACGCGGCCGCAACCCGTACATTCTCGTTGGACAGCAACAAAGTTTGTTATCAATCCAGAACCTACATTATGCTTGGTACACTTTGTAAATGGTTATTCTTTCCTTGATCAAAGTTTCTCTAGGTTCCATTCCGGAGCTGGCAGCGCATTCGTGTCAGGAAATAAAGTTGAGCGAAGGCAAAAACACTATCAGCGGCAAGTATTGGCTGGATCCAAGCAGGAATGGAACAGCAGGTTTGCTTCATTGTAACATGAACTTACAAGGTTACTTACAATCATCTTTCATATCGATTTTGTTTTGTTTTGAGCATATAGCTTGCGTTTTGTTGCTATAGATTGCTTCTGTTGTGTAAAAGAGATGTTAAATTCTGATTTACTTTTTAAGTATGAGAGCGTAGCATTTAGGTTTTTGAGGAAAGAAAAACTTCTTTGTTGAAATGATCCTTATGTGAATGGAACAAATAGCATCACTTATATATAGGAAATAGCCAGAGATCCCCGGTTCGGTTTCTTCTCCTGTTTGCCGGAGAGGAGACCATCACCAGCGGACCTCGACCATCTCTCCACTGCTCAACGTGTCCTCTTTATTGCATTTTTGCTTGTTCGTTTCTATGTTTTTTTTTTTTGTTGTTGTTTTTTTTTGTGGTTCAGTATGTGAACCTGTTGGTGTAGAGGACAGGAACAAAATACCAGATGCCAGAATGACGGCAGGATCATACTTCGATAGTAATTCTTATCCATACTATGGCCGGCTGAATGGGAACAGGGGATATGGAGCGTGGTGTGCAGCAACAAACATAACAGACTATCTTCAAGTTGATATGGGTGCAGTGCAATCTGTTTGTGCAATGGCAACACAAGGAGACATTGCATACCCTCACTGGACCACCAGTTACAAAGTGCATCTTGCTACAGATGGAGTAACATGGAACAGCTACAAGGAAAACAATGTTGAAAGGGTGACTAAGATAATATACTCTTTTCTATGAGTTGATATTTATAGAGAAATCATAACATCGTCTCATTAAACAGGACAGACAATATTCACCGCTATAATTACAAAAAAAAATGTATGCAGATATAAAATTTCCTGTTGCAGCCTGGGTGTCTTCGTAGTAAGTTCCGTAGAGAAAACAACTTAGAAAACATATATATTAACGAATTATTGAAAAAGGCTGAAACTAAAATCCCTGCCATGTTAATCCAAGCTTGTCTCCCGTCCTGAAAACAAACAACAAAACAAAGCAAAAACAGACAAACACAACAATCACATAAAAAATAATAAGTAAACAAAATTTTTAGAACGATACCCCGGGAAGGGAGCTAGGCAAGACCAATTACCTACACTCAGCGGTTTCTTTTTTTCAGTCCTTTACCTCAGTTAGGGGGATTAAGAGTCCGTTCACAGGTTATGTTATCAGATTTGCAGTCTTTCTTTGTGGACACCAATAAATATCTAATTTTTTTAATAAGGATGAAATGCAAACTATTCTCTTATTTCTTTTTCATTTGCAGGTATTCGCAGGAAGCACAGATCAAAACAGTATTGTGAAGCGTTCACTCAGTCCTAACATCATCACAGCAAGATTCGTTAGATTTTATCCCGTGACACATTCCGGATGGCCTTGTTTGAGAGTTGAAATATTTGTGTTAAAGTAATGATACCAGAAACTAGTTTTCATTACCATAACTGCGAGTTTTGTTTATTGGTGCTCCGTATTTCGTTGGGAAACCGTTGTCGAGTAGTAGAATCAGTTTTATTTTTTCTGCTCAGCCAACTTCACAGTCTTTACCTCACTTTTACACGTGATGTGGGTGAGGATTGTTAGCTATCGTTAGAGAAAAACATACAACATATGGGAATCTTACGTGGGCGAAGCATCTCACAGATCTAAAGAAGAGCTTTGTCACCAAACTAAATTTGCTAAAAAAAAATACTCTTTTCTTAGAAGAAAATCACTCCTGGACTTATATTTTAAAGTGATTCTCCCTTCTCTGTCTTACGGGATCACCATCTGGGGAAATTGCAGTAATTTAGGCCATATAAAATCCCTTCAAGCACTGCACTACGGAGCTGCAAGGCTGATTTATAATTTTCCATAGGATACGCGATCGAAAGCAGTTATGGAGGTTAGCAACTGGGACTCGATATACGATATGTACAAACTAAATCTTGTCAAATTGTTTTATATATAGTTAAGCGACAACACTCCCCCTTTGATTTCAGATTTAGCTATGTGGAGAGACATTCAATACAACCCAAGAGGATATAAGAAGGCTACCGTCCCAAGATGTTCAACCCAATTTATGAAACATTCCATACGTTTTAGGGACGCCGTACTATAGAACTTTGTTTCCGATTATTTAAACGATTCCCATAATCTTAAACAATTTATCAGAAAATTGAAACTGGACCCATTATTTTAACAGTCTATCTGTAGTATAAGTAATAAGTGATACACGACCCCACAAGCGTGTATTTTGCTTTAACCATTGTTAGTGTTTAAATAAAGGATTTTACTTACTTACGCTGTGATCAGGCATTGATAAGGTCGTTATACAACTTTTGTTTTGGATCTGCGTACGGTTCATGGGAAAATTAAAGAGGTCAGTCAAATATGGACCGACCATGAACTCTTAAAATACATTGGAATGTCTTTTTACATATTTTGAAGTTTTCTTTCTACCATTTTTTGACACAGTTTCCGTTTAAAAAAGACATAGGCACGCAAAGCGTGCAAGAGTTATTTTTTAGTGAATAACAAGTCCTTGGAGGTAGTGAATAATGCTTGTCAGTCGATACTGTTACCAGTCAGGTCCGTTAAAAGTGATTGTTCATTAAGCCTTCATGGCATTGGTTGCAAGACTCTTGTAAAGTTTGTCATCGATCATTGGTCGGTTTCGATCTATCTATTGTTAGTTGTTAGAAGTTCGTTTGTCGGTTTTGTTTTCGTCTTGGATAAGTCGTTTGTAAGGCACCTGTACTTGTGTACTTGACATCTGTTAAGAGGCTTTTGTTGTAAGTTAGTGTACCAGCTTTTCAGAGTCAGTCGTTGAATAGTTCCTACAGTAAGTTCTCGCTGATTTGAAGTGGTTTTTGATTCCAAAGGTGCCAACAGAATAAGAACGTGCTGTTCCGTGACTCGACCTGTCAGATGTGATTATCTCATAATTAGATAATTTTTTGGTTATCCGTGGAATGATAATAAGCGTTTTGAAAAAAAATCTTTTTTCTTCCATTTTCTTCGTAGATATTTAGAAAAAACATATCGCCCTTACGTTTTCGAGAAAACAAGGGGATCTTATTGTATAACTTAAGGAGTAAAACAAAAGTATCATGTTACAAAAGTTCCCGTGAAAAGTAAGGCTGCGTTCCTTTGGAGTGATCCGGATCCGGATCAGTGATCCAAGATCTGTCTGGATCATGGTGCATCAAAGGAACCGGCGAATCCGTAACCAGAGTGGATTCACCGGTTCCTTTGACGTACCATGATCCAGGCAGATCTTCGATCACTGATCCAGATTCGAATCACCCCAAAGGAACGCAGCCTTATAATATTGTCGCGTTTTCACCAGTCAACGTATAATTGAATTTAGATATTTATCTCCAGCAGTGAAGAAAAAGCACATCGCACTTACGTTTTCGAGAAAACAAGGGGATCATGTTGTATAACTTAACGAAAAAAAAACAACAAAAGTATCATGTTACAAACGCTCGCGTGAAAAGTAAGATTCTCACGTTTTTACTAGTCAACGTATCATATAATTTAACTCAGTTTATAACAAGCATGTTCTGATTCCAACAATGATGGTAGATTTTTTAGTTTTGATATTCCACGAAACCATTTCAAATTAATATCGATATCAAAACCAACAAGACGCTATGAAAGGTAATCCTGAAAAAATAAAGACTTATAAAAACTGTATAAATTTTATAAGACGCCACGAAATCTGCAGAGTTTGGGACGTTTCCTTGCCACATTACCTTTCTCAACGCCTGAGAGTTTTTTTTGCCACCTTATGAGACTTTATCTCGCGAAGGGTGCAACCACTGTCTCCTCAAAGTCTAATCGAATTAATTTGCAGTCAGCTCGCCGCCAGAGTCTTCAGGAATACCACAAACCCTAACTTTAGGAAAATTTTCGCTAAAAGGTCCCGTTTTTTAGCAATTGCCATTAATGCGAAATATTAGAATGCCCTGAATTCATTAAGAAAAGATAGGTCCAAACATTTTTCCGGAAGCGCAGCTAGATCGGCTTCTTGTTTGCCAGTTTATTCTGACCGTGAAAAACAAAAGTGTCAAGTTACCATTTGGAAATAACAAATGAAACTATCATGTTACATGAATCTGCAACAGAACAAGAAATTTGATTCGCTGTTTATAGTAGATCCAATCTCATTTGTGTGAAATACATCTCTCACTCACTAACTCACTAACTCACTCACTCACTCACTCACTCACTCACTCACTCACTCACTCACTCACTCACTCACTCACTCACTCACTCACTCACTCACTCACTCACTCACTCACTCACTCACCCACTCATCCATTGACCATAGATAACATACCCGACTCGTCGACTAAGAGGTATTTGTTTTTACAAAAAAAAAAGCTCAAAAATAGCAATGTCCCGTTTTGTTTGCTCAAATATTTCAAGGGAACGGTTGGTGACGATTCGTCAGCTCTAATTGAATTTACTCCTTTGTAAAACACAGAAGTGTCAAGTTACCATTTCTCAGTAACTAAAAATAGTAAACATCTCAGGGAAACAAGTGCCCACGATTCATCACCTCTAATTGAATTTACTTCCTTGTGAAAAACAAGGGTGTCAAATTACCTTTTGTAACTAAAAATAAAAATATCTCGTTACATTTGCATACAAGAACAAAACAATTGTCACTTATTTTGTAAACTAGAAAACTGTTGCAAATCTAAATAGTCTCGTCTCCTCTAAAATATGTCCTTTGAACTAGAAGTGACGATTCGTGACCTCTAATTGAATTTACTCGTTGTGAAAAACAAAAGTATCAAGCTACCCTTTGTAACCTGAAATAAAATATCTCTTCCCATTTGTTTACTACTGTCTCATGAACTACTTCAAAACGCGAAAGTCATCTCGTTCATAACTAGCCATCATTACACTGAAGCACGCCAATGTATATTATGTAACTGTGGCAATCCCCTCAAAACAAGACTAAAAATCACAAACCAGCAACACAGACGTCAGTCTTTATTACTCAATCACCAAAGTCCTTGTTCTTAATAAAATCACAGAAGTCCCAAAACTTCATATACCCCACTTAAGTTATCTTAAACAAGAAATTTTCTTTTTTTCTACTACAATTCGTGCTGGCTATTAATGTGATCAAGCGAAAACCCTGATAACATTGACGAGAAAAGACTAAGTTTCATTTATAATGTATCTTCTCATCCCAGTAGTAAACAAGAATCATTATAAATGTAAAATCATCACAGAATAATTTCTTTTTGTTCTGTTGAAGAAATTAATCGTAGTCTCTTCGCTTTTCTCGTTGAAGCTTATCACTGAAACTGATCAATGGATGCTGAAATTAACGACTCGCCCTTGACTCTGGAGCAATATTTAGGTTTCACTACAACATGCAAACGATTCGAACCTGGTCACAACCTCTTCACATTCCCACTAGTGCATTCCGCCCCGAAGTTGACATAACAATTGTCCCTATCATAGAAACCACATCAACATTGTAGAATAGCGGCTAACACTCATTTAATTCAAAACCTTATGCAATGGGACTGAAAAGCTCGCCCTTCATCGCATGCTCGCAGTTATATCCCAAACACTATGTTTTTTTGACTGATTATCCAGTTGCTAATGACTATCAAACCCGCCCACAAAATCCTCAGCCTAACCCACAGAAAATGTCGAGTTAAACCCAATATATGAATAGTTCCTCCTTTTTTACAGAAGAATAAATATGGCCGTTCTCAACTGTATCAGGATCAAATCTTCTCAGATACCATTTGCCTTTACAACAGGAAATTTGATTGGTGTTTAATAGTAGATCCAATCTGATTGGTGTGACATACATACATCCCTGATCCATGATCCACCCGTCCATAACATACTCGACGCGCCGACTAAGAGGTATTTTTTTTTTACAAAAAATAACTCAAAAAAAGGTTTTAAACCGGTATGGGTTCATCGGCTGTTACCATAAAATGCATGACCTTACATTTCAGGTTTACAAACCATAAACCATAATAAACCAAACAACAAACATAACAAACCGTAATATTACAGTCCTTTGCCATTCCACTGGGAAACCCGAGTCAACAGTCACTTTGGTGAAATAAAACGGAAAACTACCTCTTAGGAAGCTTTAAGATTAATTTGGCTGAAACACCTACAATTTGCAACTTTTTTTAAAATTGTGGAAGTTAAGTTTCTGCTGACTGTTTTGTAGAGCCATTTTGCAAGTTATTCTCCATAACTATTTAAAAATGACTACACTATAAATTGCACGCCACTCGGTCCAATTACTATCATTAAAAGGAGAAGAGATGGCGACTGGCCAAACGTTCATAAAAAAGTACACTCTTAAATGTCCTTAATACAGGGACAAATATCGTTGTTCCACCTCCCAAATCCAATACGTTTTCCGATTGGAGGACAACGATTCACGTAGGGGAACAACAACATGATCTTTCGACTCGCAGGTGATCAGGTCGTTCTCCTTGAAACCGCGGTATGAAAATTTGTGAGGCAGCCAGCATACAGCAATAGATTTCTTCGCATTGTTTCCCTCGGCTTCGCTTTGGAAAACATTGAGGCTCTCGGGGAAACAAAACTCATCGTTTTCCTTTCGCCCAGTCATTAAGTGCTTACTGTACCCTTTAGGCTGTGTTAAGTTCGTAAGGCATTGTGGAAAAATGTACAGCCGCCCTCTTTTTGCCTACGGTGGATTGATTCTAGCTTATTCAACAAATTATTGTTTCTGATGCAAAACGTTTTTAATTTGACATCGCAAACTGCGTGCGTAACTCATCACAACCCTGTTTCGGGACGTCAGTCCACTTATATGGTAATTTTGAACAAAACAAGACTTAAGTTTTAATCAGTCAAATAACTTAAGGTATGTCTTAAAGTGCCCCTAACCTACTAGTGATTGTTTACATCACTTCAGTGACCTTCATGCATGGCTTCACTAAATGCGTACTTCCCTTATCGTGAATTAGAAATATCTCCAAGCAAGAGGAAGAGCTATAAGAATCTCCAAGATCCAGCCAATATCCAGTGGCATCGATATACAAAAAAAAAATGATGAAATAACATTTGCTACAGACAGAAATCAAATACTGAAAAGTACAAAACACGGGGCGCGCTAAGGTCACGCTTTTTGTTTAGATCATTTCGATCTTTGCCGGTTTTCTGCTGACTTTGTTTTATGGTTTGTATATGGTCCCGGAATATGGTGAATCCTACTTAGCGTCGAATTCAGAAATTTCCTCGAAAATTAAGTGAATAAAAAGTTTCACACAAATCGACAAGACAATTACAGAACTCGCTCGCCTCGCTTGAGAAGCGAGCCTGGCAAGGAACAATTTAGATTTTCCGATGAGAACGAGCATTCCTCTGTCTATCGATAACACCCGGGGATACTTCCTTATATTGACTATATAGGTATGTGCGGCCCCAAAGGGTATGGTTTTTCATCCGTTTTGGTCATAGATAGGGTATCGATTTTAACCAATTTTGGCCATTTTGGTCATAAATGGGGTATGATTTTTGCACTGTAGCCTTTATATGGGCATTTTTTTTTTCTAAGAAGAGGTTATTATAAACGTCGAGTCGGTTTTTGATTGATTTCGTCTTTATTCTGCCGTAGCGATCGATTCGTGTCAACTACAATTTCGAACTGAACAAAGTTCAATGTACAATCACTAAAATTGAAATCAACTGTCAATCAATATACCTGTACAAACAAAACAACTATTTTCGGAATGCGCCTAATGTTTGACGAAAAACATAAGCTATAATGTTCGTGACAGAGGTCACTTTTTCATGAGTATCGAAAAGAAACTCAACAAAGGCCCTTCACGTTTATGTTAACAGTCTGGTCGGAACCAAGGAATTAATTATAACGCAGCTCTGAAACAGGGTTTTATTTGAATCATAAATAGGGTAGGAAATTTCGCCGGTTTTTGATCGTAAATAGGGTAAGGGTTTTGGGAAGCGGGCCGCACACCCCCACCCAATTTTTCTGGGAGAACCCCCCCCCCCCGGGGGGGGGGGTTCTCCCAGAAAAATTGGGTGGGGGTGTGCGGCCAGGAGGGCAAACAACCGCTAAGAGCGGGGGATGGCAATCAACCGCTAAGAGCGAACAAACGATATAAAAATAAACACTAAATATGCTGACCCGGTTAAATAGGAAGGCGGCAAGTTAGACTAATTGGAAATGAACCTAAATTTAATAAGATAACTCAGCTGGGCACTGGGGATACTGTAAATACTGACCCCATCGAAATCAGTAATATACTCAACACACATTTCTCCAAAATAGGACCTTCCTTAGCCTCTGAAATTAAAGATACATCCAGTAATTTTAATGATTTTGTTATCCCTGCAAAACACATTTTTAATTTGGCAAAAGTATCACGCCAGGAGGTCTTCAATTTAATTCAGAAAATACCGAGTAATAAAGCCAGTGGTCTCGATAACATCTCAGCGCGTCTCCTGAAAAAAGCGTCTCCTATAGTTACTCGCAGTCTAACTTTCATAATAAACCAGTCAATTACCACTGGAATATTTCGAAATGCTTGGAAACGAGCTAAAGTTACGCCAATATTTAAAGAAGACCTCAGGACTGATCCTAACAACTAAAGACCTATCTCAGTTCTGCCTGTAGTAAGTAAATTAATTGAAAGAGTTGTTTTTAATCACTTATATGAATATTTAAATAATAATAACTTGTTAACTGAATCACAATCTGGCTTCAGACCTATGTTTTCCACTGCAACAGCTTTACTTGAGGCTGCGAATGAATGGCTATGGAATATTGACAACAGGTGTGATATTCCTGGATTTGAAAAAAAGCTTTTGATACCATGGATCATACTATCCTTTTGGGAAAGCTTAAACTCCATGGGGTCAGTTCTCAATCTCTTAACTGGTTCCAGTCCTATCTATCTGATCGAAAGCAACAAACGTTTATTGATGGAGTTCAATCTGATTTCTGTAATATAACATGTGGTATTCCACAGGGGTCTATTTTAGGCCCTCTCTTATTCACTATTTATATTAATGATCTCCCTTCATGTAATTTGTTTTCAAAACCCAGAATGTATGCAGATGATACTACCCTTACCACGTCTGCAGAAGACCCATGTGTCCTTGAACATAAAATGAATTATGATATGAATTTAATCCAGTCATGGCTGTCAGCAAACAAATTAACTTTAAATGTTAAGAAGACTAAATACATGCTTATAGGGAGCCAATTTAAGTTATCCCAAATAAATAGTGACTTCACAGTCAAAGTCAATAATACACCCATAGGAAGAGTAATTAAACATAAATCCCTTGGAGTTCAAATTGATGAATCTTTGAACTGGCGCCCACACATTGATACCATTTCAAAGAAAATACCCGCTGGTATTGCTATTTTAAGGCGTGTAAGTCATTTTATACCATTTGATATTAGAGTGAATATGTACAATGCACTGGTAATGCCATATTTTAATTACTGTAGTGCCGTCTGGGGTAATATCAATAAGGGACTAGCAGACAAACTTCAAAAGCTGCAGAATAGGGCTGCTAGAATTCTCACCTATTCTAACTATGATGTTCGCTCAAGGGTTTTGTTGGATGAGCTTGGCTGGGAAAGGCTAAAATATGTAAGACTTTAAGAGTTGGCTGCGACAATGTATAAAATCCATAATAATCTTTCCCCAGCGTATCTGAGGGGGATCTTTACCAACACCTCAAATGTACATTCACACAATCTCAGAAATTCTGAGATGAATTATTATGTCCCCAGACCCAGAACTGAGTCTGCAAAAGGGAGCCTACACTACAGAGGATCTTTTCTGTGGAACAAGATTCCCTCAGAGATTAGAAAACTGTCTAGTTTAAATGTTTTTAAAACTTCATTTCATGGGAAAGATTTTTTCTAATACACCTTGACCCATTGTAACTCTTATCATTCATAATGTAAGTTTTGTATTTTTAACATTATAGTCAGTAGTTCCCTAGAGGATTTTAGTCTAGTTTTAAACACGATTCCTAGGAAGACCATGTAAAGTGATATGATCTCGTGTATAAATATTGATGATGATGATGATGATGATGATGATTTTTTTGATGATCATGACTTGCCTCGCGGTCTTTTCGGAAAAAGCGCTTCACTTCGCTTATTTATCTCGTGTCAACAAACAAGAAGACAACGACTGAATGAAATCAGAGCGGCTGACAACCAAAACACTGCGATATAACACAAGTTTCCAGTTTCGGCCAGTCTGTATTGGCTAGTTCATTAGGGAGATATGAGATGTAATAACAAGATCGATAAAAAAGAAAATAATAACGCTCCGATTATTAGTTGACAGTTTCCATCAAGGCTGTTGCTTGTTACAACTCGACCTGTTGTATTTTCATGAAATGATTGTTTAATCGCCAAAGGAAGATATGTTGTGTACAAATATACATTTAGACAGATCCACCACATTACAGCAATTCGCAGCACTGAACACACCTATAAGGCACTGTAGTATTTTTTTTCCTCTAAACAATCTCTCTGCGACTTCTGATCTGCAGTCTCTTCACTCTCTCGTCATCTCTCCAAGCGTAATGGCTTCCCCGGCTGACGTCACAGACCGACTAGGCCCATTTTCCTTGTAACTCGGCCGTGAACCACAGACTGGCGAGTGTTTGTCGAACTTTAAAAATAATTTACAGTTGGCGTTGTCTCTCAAAACCGCGAACTTCCGCCTACAAAGACCATTACGGTTCAATGATAGTAAAAAAAAAAGGCTTTTTGCGACTGGTTTGAGCTGTTAATAACGGTTGAGCGGTTGGAAGCGATTCAATAACAAGCTATCACAATATCTAGGAGAATCGCTGTCTGTTAGCAAGGTACTGGGAAGTAAATTAAATTTGTCATCTCAGTACTAAAACTAAGAGCTCTACTGAGCGGAGTTTGAAACAAGGTCTTTATTATATTCGAGCTGCATATCTTCTGACATTATATATGTGATTGGCCGGCTAGGAGGTCCGTTTAGTGAAAAAGTGTGACCGAGGTCTTAAAAATGCTGTCCAAGGTCGAAGTTTTTCACTATACGGACCGACCCAAAGCCTGACAACAAAACTTTTTTTTCTCTCATTTTGGTAACTTGGCTTAAAAAGGGTTTGTTTACTCAAGTTTTCCATTGAGTCGGCTTACGCGCTGTCTAAAAATCATTCGCAAAAAATTCAACGAGCGAACGAGTGAACGAGCGAGTAAATGAGATAGAAGACAAAGAAAGAGATGTATTAAAAAATTCGAACAGATTTCTTTTGAGCTACTTTATGTTAGTTATTTAATTGCATTTAGTTCAGCGCTGAAGTTCTCCAAAATTGTTTTTTCGGTGTTAAGTTCATCCAAAGTGTGAAGTTGTATTTAAAAAAAGTAATAATAATAGTTCAATTCTGCCAGTCTTTTAATTTGCAAATCTCTCGAAATCAGACTTTTCTACCCTAAATTGATCAGCAAAAAGCGAGGTAACTGAGAAATTCTGTCAAATGCAGCAACGATCAAAGAGGTAAATGCGACTGAAATTGACCTTTTTTTTTTACTTACAGAGACAGACACACAGGATAACGCGCCATTACAGCGTCGAGCAACAAAGACCCAAACAAGCTTTCACAACTTAAAAAAAAAAAAAACGTATTGAATGTACCTACGATGACTTTAGTTGCCATCTAAAGGTGAACTAGAGTAACAAAATTGCGTTCATTGATCGTCTACGAAAGTGAAAAAATGGCGAAAGATTGACGATAACCGCTAATTCCCTACCGAAAATATATCAACTCGAATAGGCCTCCGAGCAAAGATAGTTTACTCGGTGCTTTCACCATCCCAGCGTTCAAGAGATCCTAGTGCTAGGGCCATGTACATTTTATTGCATATAACTTTAAATACAGAAAACATATGGCGCTACCAAAATGGCAAGAAGAGGGGACTTCAAGAAGTTTTTACAATGTTGTTGTTAATATTTTCCCAAGCAATATGGTATGAAAATACTACAGGACAGCTACAAAATATTGCATTGACCTCTAATTACTTGTATGGTCCAGATACAAGTTGAAGTCCACAATAAGCTTTCATAAGGCATTGTCCATTAGACAGCCATGACGTAGGGTGTACAGTAGGTGTCCGCCAATGGGTTCATGTACATTGTAGACAGATATGAAGTCTTCTTCTGTTTCTGGACATGCATGTTTCACTTCAATTATGAATGTGTTACAATCATTTGCCCTACAGCAAACAATATGCAGTACAGTATATCGCATGTAGCTGTAAACAGTCCGGGCCATAACAAGAAATGGATATATGGTGACGTCACGAGAAATGGCAATATGGCCGCCAAAGCTAGGCACACTATATAAAGTCCCTTCCGAGCTCTTTTCAGGCCATAAAGTTTCCTTTTCCCACAAGGCTTAGCACAAAATGCAATTGAACAATGAAGTTTTAGTTAAGTGCGAAAAAAATGGCAGCTAGCGAAGCGTCTTCGAGTCTCAGGCGAAAACCTCACTGTTTTGTGCTATTTTTGCTCTGGTTTTTACACGACAAGCAACAAATAGAGGGCAAAATCAGGTACGTTGCAATTTTGTCCTTCTTTGAAAAAAAAAATGTTAATGTATATAAAATTTGCTGTTATTTGGTGGTATTTTTGTTTTGGCCCACAACTGCGTCGCTTGGTCCAAAAATCCCCGTACAAAAAAGTGCAGAGAAATCTCGAGATTTCCCTAGAAAAACTGAGATATCCCGAAAATCTTATTCCGATAATTCTTGGGAAAAACCTTGCATTCTTTCGCGTTAATTTGCACTATGTATTCACGGGAATTCCAAAGATTTCTCGGCAGTCTGCAAGAGGTAGAAGTTATTTTGAAATTCACGAGATTTCCCGAGAATTCGCGATAACCAAATTTAGCCACTAAAAATGTCACGAATGTCACGGATTCTCGACAATTCACAAGACTTCTAGCAAATTCCGGAGGTTTCTTGGGAGTTTCCAAAAATTGTTGAGAATTGTCCAGATCTCTTAGGAACTCCAAGGAATTCCCGGGAAAGCTTTGTTGAAATTCAATCAAATGTTTCGATGCGCAGGCATGACATTGATCCTAGTCACAAGGTCAATTAATCAAATCAAATTTTCCTCAGACAATTGCCTTGTTGCAGTTTCCCTGGTATTTAGTCACAATAACTTCAAAACAAACTGAGAGTAGCAATAGAATTGAAAATCTTTTTAATATTATCTCTCATTTTCATATGTACGATACAGAGGCTTATACCTTATTAAAAAATGATAATTTGACCTACTATTTTTTGATTATGTCTGTTTTTAAATCGGAATATACATGATTGTAAAAATTGTTTAACTTGAAAACAAAATAATTGATCCTAAATAATATATAATGATTAACAGTGGTGCAGTTGATGACAGCAGTTTTCTAATAAAATGCTTCTGCCGTCCTCTGATCATAAGGTTAAAGGACCCTAGTCAGCCTCCGCCATCTTCGATGACATCGAAATTATTGATATAGCATGGTGAGGCGAATCCTTATTGTTTTACTGTAAGCTGTGTTCCAGAAGGTATCTTGAGTAGTTCTACAGTGATTTTTCTTCGTTTCGACAGGCTCTGAATAAAACATAATAGCCAAATCCTCGCATGTAAACAAAAACAAAGGTGTGGCTGACTAGGGCCCTCTTACTGCATCTTGGTGCGCCTGGAATTGCTCTTTCATGATGCGAGGAATTACAAAGTAAACATTTTTTTTTTTTTAGCAAAAATGTTTTTTCAAATTCCTTAATTATCTTATGTTATGTAATCAGCAGCTGCCGCAGTTCCTTTCTCCATATGTAGTATAAATAAAGATTT
>JAHPZR010003304.1:135000-157500 GCA_019787425.1 Platygyra sinensis | reverse complement strand
TGTAATCATACTCGTGATAAACAAATCGGACTCCCGCTGCGCGGTCGTCCGATTTTGTTATCACTCGTATGATTACAGACCGAATTGGACTCCACTCAGTCCTATTACCATTACTAATCAAGGTCTCGTTTAGTGTTATCAGCCTCAGCTTTTGGCTGATAACACTTACCTCGACCTTGTTTAATAATGGTAATAGGACTGATTGGAGTCTAATTCGGTCTGTAATTAACACAATCGGACGACCGCGAAGCGGGAGTCTGATTTGTTAATCACAAGTATGATTACAGACCGAATTGGATGACACGATGTCCTGTTACCAATTAATCAAAACTATGACAAAATTCGAGGAACGAACAAAGCATCGATTGATCGCTTAACGATTTTAAAACGACGTTATGAATGCTGAAAAACCCAGCAGTTTACTCAACAAAGTGCACCGCAACAGCGCGCGCAAAATGGCGCGTACTGTCCAATTACAAGCATGACGTGTGCAACTGTCCAATTAAGGTGATTCCTCAGTATTGCATTGCGCATCCCTACTGCGCACGATTTTTGCGTCATTAGCGCGCGCAAATGAGCGCGAGCACGTGCAAAACGTAAGAAATTTCCCATAAGCAAGGCTTGACAGCGAAATAAAAACTCGTTTTCTCTTAAACGAGCAGGGTGACCTATATTTTTTATTGCATAATAATAGTGCCCATGTCATCCTTTTTAATCTAAAAAAAATTAAAAAAAATTATTGGAAGGAAAAAAAGATATCGTTGAAAGTGTGCACAAAACGGTTACTCTAGGATGTAAATTATGACTACGAAAACATCGACTCGACGAACGTATTTTCTCCACCTCGTTTTAAACGGTGCCATTTTTTCCACAAAGTTTATATGATGTTGTTCCATATTTTCCATACTTTCTTCCTGTAAAGTTTTCTTCTGAGCATTACTTCGATAAACTGTACTTTCAGCTACCGTAAAATGTAACGTGGATCAATGAATAATGCGCGAGATTAGCACGAGTACAGGCAAAAATGGGGCAAGATTGGCCCATCATATCTCTTTTGCGAGAGTGGTGACCTATCTTTTTTATTTCATTTTTCGAAACAGTGCTTTGTAGGGAATATTCAGAGAGAGTTTAAAAAAAAAATTCATCGGTAATTTTTATTTCTGAGGAATCACCTTAATGTTCAAATCAGGCTGCTGATAGCCAATCACGTTTGAGAATTTTGCAATAGTTTTGATTATTCCGGATATCACAAAAACCTCATCCAATAATTGTTTAAAATCTAATTTTTAGAAATTTGATTAAAAATCTACTAACCTTCGACATTAGTGATATCTTTCATTACATCTGACGGCTTCCCATTTGCTCTTTTTAAGCTTGCAGTTTTTCCTGTAAAAATGAAGAAAACTATGGGCGGCAGATGAAGACAAGTCCAAGTTAAAACTTTACTGTAGCCGCATTACATGTATAATTGTACAGCTATACACAACGTACTAAACCACAAAACAGATTTACCTTTGGGACCAGGCGGAGCGAGCTTGGAGTCTTCGGCCCCGTTTTCTGATTCAAGATCTCCCACTGCAAGTTTACATCTTTCTCCTCGCTTGTCTGAGGTTCCTCCTTCTTAAGCCAATCTTTGCTGAATTTATCAGCTTCCTTTTTAGAGTCTGCAATGTCGAAGAAGAATAAAATGAAATAGTACGTCACTATAGCTTTCTGCGTGTTAACGAAATACTAGATTAAAAAGAAATCTACATCTAAGGTTTTTGTCATGGCAATTGGTTGTTCATTCCGCCACGATTCGACATTTTCCACGTCTTCAAACTGCAGACACAAATCGGGTTCGATATTACTTTACGAATTCAGAAATTCATTGCTTCCACGGTTCTTATTAAGTTAATTTGCATAATTTATTACTTTTACTGCGGGCGCCAATTTCAACGCCAGACACTCAAATATATTTAACCGATCTGCAAGATATGCGTCTTAAAGGTTTAAAGAGTGATAACCCACCCATAATAAATCAGACTGAGTTGCAGGTCTTAAACTTACCAGATATAAAGAGAGCCTTTGCCTAATACAACTCAACTTTGCCCTTGCTTCTTGTAACGACGGTTATCTCTTTATCCGTGCAATTCTCCTTGTCCGTGACATTCTTACTGCTGATCGCTGTACAGCTATTTTCATCTACCCATTTTGCAACAATCCACTGTGCCATAGCTACCGATCGAAAACGAAGAGTCAAATGATTACGAAATTAGCACATGCACGTCCGAGCAAACGTCGAGCATTAAATGCGAAAGTCCGAGCAACTGTCAGGAGTAAATGCAAACTCGAACTTGGCGCTTGGTGGAGGCATATCATCTTACCTAACCAACCTGTGATCACATTTGAACCAAATTTGGAGGGACTTTGAACTCGGTCTCCTTTGAGTTTCGTATTCCCTACCTACTTGAGCGGTTTTGCACGAGATCGATCGGAGTTTCTATCTTTACCAAATATTATCATGGCTTCACAAATCTCGACAGCGTCATCTCACTCACTAAACGTACCGCAGGAATACTACAAGGACGTGCTTGTTGAAGGAAAGCAAAAGTGGGAGTGCATGGTGTGCCACAGAACGCTGTCGTCTAAACAGCGAGTTGAATTCCACCTACACAAAATTCATGGAAAAGGTTTGTAAGACTGCTTGAAATTGACCTTATTTATGCTGATTTAGGTTGAAATCACATCTTAACTTGAAGTAAGCTTAAACTTTATTTCAATTTTTTTTCTATCAGTTTAGTGACAGTACAATTGTGTTAGCAAATGTTTGCTCGCGCCGTGACGTTAGTGACTTCAATAAATGCACACCGGGAAATGTGAACGCCGTGTAAACGTACTGATAGCCCTGAAAAGTAAGTCATGGGTCCAAGTTTTCAAATCCAATTATAGCTTCCAAGAAGTAAACATTACTCATAGCCGGCTGGCCCGGCCTCGATATATTCTAACAATCAAACCAACCTCTTAGACCAAAATATAACCCGATGTCTAAGTGGACAAACAATTAAGAGCACTCGTATGTTTTTACCAATTCTTGAATTTTTGTAGGGCCCATTGTGAGAAAATATTAGAGGTATTTGGATGACTTCATTCTACCTGTACCAAAAAGGACTTTGCACCACTGGAAAAAAAAAAACTGTAAACTGCACAAATCGTGTGATCATTATTTTGTCACATTCCACAGGCAGGCATACTTCATCTGCCACTCAAGAACAACATGCTTCCCCATGTACATGAGCGGAAACTTTTTTTTTTTTTTGCTTTGTACAATTTTTGATCTTCTTTTTCTGTCCTTAAGAAAAAGGAATGTCGAATTTGAGCCTTAGCAAATGTCTAAAAAGTTATTTTAGACATTTGCCAAGTCGTTTAAAATAAGATTACAGTCACAAGTTTACCTCCTGCTCAATTTCCATTGCTGCTTTTTCTTTATTAAAAAAGAAAAAAAAAACATCAATATTATCAAGATTTACTGAAGACTGTGAGAGTGGAAAATATGTTGCATCAGGAGGAAATACGTTGTTATGAAATTTTACAGTTTTATCATGTATGTGTACAACTAGTCTTCAAAACTGTATGTAATTCCCTTGATTGTTTCAAGGTTTGAAAAAGGTATGTAAAAGAACCAAATAAATGAGTATTGTTGACTATTAAAGCCAAACAGAATGGTGAATAATTCCACACAATTGTTTGACTACGTTACCAACCGTGATAGGAATAAAAAAGGACGAAAAATATAATTTGAAAACGCATGAAGAATGCGTTTTCACTGTTGTGTAAGAATTCAAGGGAAAAAAAGAAACGCATATAAAATCGCTGAAGAAGAAGTTCAAGAAGAGCTTTCCATAACTCCACACCTTAATTTATTGCAAAATGATTAGAAACCCTTATTCTAGATGCTAATCTCAAAACTGAGATAATTGAGAATTCTTTTTCTGTCGGGTTGTTTCAAATATTTACATTTATAATTAATTCAGTTAAAGCATCCATTTAATTCAGCTTTTAAAACTGATGTAAAGGTTACCGCAGACCTTCAGCGGTGTCTTTCAGAAAATAGTTCCAACTTTGGTCGCTAATAATCAACAAAACCATAGAAAAAAAATGGGACAAAAAAAAAAAAAGAAAGGAATAACAGTAATAAAAATGTTAAAACTTTTAAAAGAAATGATTATTGTAAAGATTTGATCTATCTCTATGCGTAGGTACGCCTTCAGAAGCAAAACTGGCAATGTTTAATGAACTGCATAACCTGTTTTCCTGTTTGCGTGAACGACCAATATAAATGCATTATCCGGAAGATAAAAGAGTACAAAAGTTTGTCAAGCTTTTTCGTTGTTCAGTCAATTTTATATGATAATTTTATTACAGTGAGGACACTCGAACCGTGAACACTTGATATTTGTTTGTACATTTTTTTAATGACTATAGAATGCGGGCTCGACCTTTTGATAAGAGTATTTAATGTTTTTACGCTTACAAAATGGGAAACATGTAACACTATATTTCATAAGAAGAACCATTATTTCTTAATTGTCAAAAAAAAAAATGTACAGAAAAATGTCAAGTGTTCACGGTTCGAGTGTCCTTACTGTAAAACAATGCCACTAGTTGTTTACTTAAGTTTCTAATCAAATATTGAATTTTTTTTTCTGCATTTTGACTTGTTTGAGTTATTTCATGATAGCGTCCTTTAGTAGCACAGACGTTTTAAAACCACGGACCTCAACTGGAGCTAGTGTGCTTATTTCTATCAAATATTCACCTCAGTCCCACCAATAAGAACTCCAAGCAAAGGGAGCTCACTTGGTGCTTGCACCCTCCTAGCATCTAAGAAATCCTGGTGTTAGGTTTGAGTAAAGTTTTTGGCATGTAACTTTGAATACAGACAAAGTATGGGGCTACTATGATCTTCCTTCTAGGATAATCTAAGTTCCAATCCTTCCGCCCTAGTTAAGAAAATTGCTGACCTAAGATCGCCAACTTTTAGAATAGTACAAAGAAAAACTATTAAAGCCAGACAGAATGGTGAATTATTCCACTCAATTGTTTGATTACGTTACCAACGGTGATGATAATAGAAAAAGACGAAAAATATAATTTGAAAGCGCACGAACAAAGTGTTTTCAATCGTGTGTGAGTAATTAAGGGAAAATAAACGGAAATATTAAATCGCAGGAGAAGAAGTCCAATTAGACGGAAAATTCATGTTCCCATTGTTTTTAATGTTTTTCATGTTTGTTTGTGTTTAATGTTTTAATGTCAACAGTGTTACATTAATTTAAATTTAAATAAAATAAATAATTAAGGGCTTTCCATAACTTCAGACTTTAACATGTTACAAAATTATTAGTGACCCTTATTCCAGAAGCTAATCTAAAAAAAGAAAACATGTTAAGAGCAAATGTCCACAAAAATCAAATATAGTCCGGTAAGACTTGAAAATTTAAATTCGCCCGACTTTTACATATAAGTAGGCCTCAGTAAAGGTAAAAACGCCACGTGTTTTTTTTCTTGAAATATTTCGGTATTTCCGAGAAAAACGATATTTTCGATTTCACGTCCTGGCATCAATTTACCGAGTCCCAACCGGGCTGAAAATCGACGATTTTCAAATGATTCGCGTGTCGCATTTATTGAGTGCAGGAAAGTTGTAATACAACCAACTTTTTACATAGCTCTTTCTCGTCCAAAAATGCACAATTACAGGAAAATTGTATTAATCTAATTATTTGGCGGTTAACAAAAGCAGAGTGATCTCCGCCGTGGAGTTCGACGGTTGGTGAAAAGAATTGACATTTTGACCAAGTGCCATATCTCGGAATTCCAAAATATTTTAGATTCTGACTTTATAAGGATAGGTCTTCCAGGATATGTAAAGTTTACTTTGGGCAAATGTATAAGCAGTCATCAAAACATTATTCAAATCGCACAGAAAAATCGAAATCACGCAAGTGGTCGAATGCGTGACTAAACATTACCACTGCATTGATAATTAATTAAATCCCTTCAATTCGAAATATCCGGAGTACTAAAGCACAATCAACATAAATATGTTCACCTTAGCCCAGATATGATATCTTGACTGTCAAACAACGTTTCGCTCCAGTCATTTCCTCAATGGCGTTCCGCTAAGTTTGTAAGTCGGGAACCTCTGTACCGGGCATCCGTCTGGTAGATTTAAACCACAAAAAGCGATTTTGCGAAGTTCGTATGCCACCTTACCTTGGTGGCTCGTTGTACTGCTCGATAGAATCACTCAACCTGCTTTGAAGCAGAAATTGCCAGTAAGTGACGAACGAATACACTGTAAGCCGCCATCGATCGATCGTCGTCTTTCTAATTTGCATATTCCTCGCATAGCCATGTGGCAAAATTTTTTGAACCGGGTAGGGGTGGGGATTTTTGTGAGCTGAGTGTCTGCCAAAAACACAGAAAAGGATTGTAATCTCAGTACTGGTTCTTTAGAATTACTTTTTTATATTTATTTCATACTATTGACCATGCAACGAAAATGTTGGCTTATTTACTTTTCCTCAAGCCAAATGAAGAAACGAAAGTTCTTTCTCTCACTGACTCCGACACGTAGGCAAACATTAATACAAACTTCGGAAAACACGGTGAAAAAAAGGCTGTGATAATTGCCGACAAACAAGCACCTGTAACACAAAAGCAAAAAAACAACAGATCAAATTGATGAAGAGTTACACTTAGAAATTTTTAAGACTTTGAAGCTTTCCCAATTATTTTTTTTCTTTTGTACAAACGTAGACCAAATAGTCGGTCACTTATTCGTATCGTGACCCATTGCTAGTTCTTTCTGGTAGGATTTTATTAAATGGTATCATTCTGTTTCTAAAAAGACCCTTAGCCTTTCCAAGAATGAATGAGTTCTCACGAATTGGTCTTCCTGTTCAACCTTAAACCACCTAATTCTCATAGGTAAATAATTCCTCTATTGCAAATCATTAAATAACGTTAAATTTCAGTTCGCAGATTTCTTAAATCTTGTATATGACAAAATTGAAATTGAACGTAACACAGCTTCTATATCAAATAAACAGAATGCTTTTTTAAAGAAGTGGTTCAGTTTCATAAATTAATTATATAACGTAAAGAGTCACAGTTTCAATTTGCAAGGCCTAAACAATAACAACATACAGTAAGTAAGTAATGCAACGTATGGTCAGGTTATGTCATGTATTGTAAGCGATGTATGTAAGCAAGTAGTGTATTGTAATGCAATGTTGTGTAATGTAATGTAACGTAATGTAATGTAGGCAGTTAGTGTCGTATAAGTAAGGTTTATTTAAGCAATAGACCACAAGTTTCTATGGGTTATAAGCTGATAAACCACGCGGGATGTTGGTCGAACACGAGAAGAATTTGTAAACCACGAGCCGCAGGCGAGTGGTTTACGAATTCTTCGAGTGTTCCACCAACATCCCAAGTGGTTTATCAGCCTATAACTCATAGAAAACTTGTGTCTATTGCTTTTATATAATAATTCAGAAGACGCGCGATTTTTCCGTGGGTTTACCGGCACAATAAACCATAGCTGATTGACCAATCAGAGCGCGCGCATTGATTTGGTTATTATATAAAAGTAATTAAAATATAGGTAGGGGCCTGCGCGCGCTCTGATTGGTCAAAAACCCATATTTTATCAGAGTATAAAGCATACAAAAGCGTGTTTTATTGTTTTGCGCGCTTAAAATCTATATTTTAAAGCAAACGAAGAAGCCTAAGCCGTGTATTACACTGTGATAAAACTCTCTGGTCATTTGAGAACACTCGAGAAATGTAGAAAACACTCGCCTGCGGCTCGTGTTTTCTACATTTCCCTCCCGTTCTCAAATGACTTTCGCAGGGGCGTAGCCAGGGGAGGGTTCCAGAGGCTCCGGAACCCCCCCCCTCTCGCCCCAAAGAACCCCCCTCTCCTATTTTCAACAGTGATTTTATCCCAGCAAGAGTGTAATGGACTCTCGATTCCTAAAATTCTTCGTTTTGTTTTATGCTTGCAATAAGTACAATGAACGTCATTGTGGTATCTATTTGCGTTTCACTTTCATTTTCGGAGACATGAGCAGAGTTGGGATTTTTGTGTAAACAAGATGCACGTGTGTGCATAAATGCCTGCGAAATTAGTAGACAATCCATTGGTGTTGTTCTAGAGATCTAGCTGTCTACGAAGACATCCGAGTGGTTCGATCTGGTGGTCACTACCGCGGCAAATGTAGGTGTTGTACCTTCCATCCCGCGCCGGACCGATCAGCAGTAGCATCACGACAATGTGCTAGCCCAGACACCATCTGATTACTATAAGAGGGCAGTTGCTATTCCCCTTCTAGACCATCTACAATTAAAGATGAAAACATCCTTCAATCCTACTAATGATGCTGTCTTGTCCAGCCTCTTTAATCTTCTTTCTCGGCTGGTAGCCGTCGGAGACAGAAATCCTGACATTGACGCAGCGCTGGAGATTTATGAGAACGACCTTCCTTCTCCTCATGGGGTTGTTGAGCCCTTGCGATGGAAGAGAAAGTGGTGCAGCACTGAGGATGCCGACCTTCCCACCTGCGCAGTTCAGTCACTCGCAGCATGCGATCAAGAGTTCTTTCCTAACATCCACACCTTGATCCCCATTTTGTGCACGTTACCGATGACGTCAACTGAATGTGAGCGTTCATTCATTGCGCTAAGAAGGTTAAAAACATGCCTGAGCTCGACCATGTCAAGCGAGTGAGAGTCTGGGCTGGCGTTCATGAACGTCAGTTATCACCGAGACATAAATATCAAGGAAGTGGTAACAGTGTTTGCTCAACGGCAACCAAGGCGTCTTCTGTTTGCGTAGCGTAAACGCCAAAGTCTTGTATGTACGCAATGTAAGGACTTTAGACCAACCGTTTTCGTTGGAAACAATTTGGAACCCCTCCCTCCTAGAAATGCTGGCTACGCCCCTGCATCGTGTTTTATCACAGTGTAATACACGGTTTAGGCTTCTTTATTTGTTAAGTAACATAGTGTATTGCAAGTCGGCAATGTAACATTAAGCATTTGCAAGTAATGAATGTAAACTGTGTAATGTGGAAATTTTTTTTTCTTGTTATGTTAGAATTTTAGAACGAGGATCTAAAAGACATCGGGAGAACACTAGAGTCAGTCGCAGCTTTGCTGGTCAATTTCCGATTTTCTTTGGGCTAGCTTTGCTGGTCAGTTTTTTTATTTTGATTTCTCTGACGCTTTACATTCTCCTTGTACAGTCTGTTCTCGTGACCAGTTAAAGTATTTGATTCTTTTCAGTTCTTACCTGATGAAGGGCAATTCCCGTTCTGTAGTTCGCAGAAATCCCCAGCCTCGTCCCTATGTGCAAATGGTGTTGCGCGCGCTTGCCTTGGGTATAAATATGCAAATTACACGTTGAAATCAACAACAGCGAGAACTTTCAAATGTCTTCAAACTGGAAACTGGAAACTCGCATATTGCAATTGGATAACGCTTTAGCGGTTTACTGCTTGCTAAATCAAAGGACACAAATAGCAGAGATTGTGATACATACAATGAATACATATGCAGTTGGCAGTTATTGTTTTTCTTCAAATTCTGATGTGGGCCTTGTCGAAAACGTCGCTGACAATATACAGGGAAAGAAACAGTTTGCCAAATTCAGGATGTTACAAATCGAAGAGGGTAAGCATGTTTAACATATTTATACCTTTGTAACGCTGACGTTTCGAACCAGAGTGATATTGGTATGTAGATTGCGGATACAATGATAATATACTCTTGGTCACGCACTCGACACTGCTGGCGTGATTTTGTGTCTAGAGTAAGCTATTTTGAATAATTTTTTGACGACTGCCAAATCATTTGCCCAAACTAAACTTTACATATTTTGAAAGGCCTACCCTTCCTTAATTAAAATCCTTAATCTTATGAAATTCGGTGAAATGGCACATGGTCAAAATAACAATTCTTTGCACCGACCGACGAAGTTAAGGTTGGAGAACACTCTGGTTTTATTCACCGCAAAATAACTAGATTAATCCAATATTCTTGAAATTGTGGTTTTTTAACAAGGAAAAGTTATGCAATAAGTTGGTTGCATTACAATTTTTCTGCGCTTGATGGTTGCGACATGCGAATCGAATGAAAATGGTCGATTTTCAATCCAGTTGGGACTCGCTAAACTGAGTCTGGAGGGTAAATCAAAAAAGTTGTTTTTCTCAGAAAGACAAAACTATTTCGAGGAAAAAAACACAGGCTGTTTGTATTGTTCCTAGGGGCTAGCTATATGCAAAAGGGGAGAGATATTTAGTTTTCAAGCCTTGCCAAAGAAATTTAATTTTGTTTGATTCTTGTGGGGATTTGCTCTTAAGAATTATTGTTATTATTATTTTTTTAATTTTGTCAAGAAGTTTCCACTATTTATATTTAAAACATGTCTTTAATTCAGCGTTCAAAACTGATGTGACGGTTACTGCAGACCTCCAGGGGTGTCTTTCAGAAATATTTCCAACTCCGGTCGCTAATGATAACCAAAACCATAGAAAAGAATGGGAAAAAAAAGAAAGAAAGAAAGAAAGAAAGAAAGAAAGAAAGAAAGAAAGAAAGAAAGAGAGAAAGAAAGAGAGAAAGAAAGAAAGAAAGAAAGAGAGAAAGAGAGACAGAAAGAGAGAAAGAGAGAAAGAGAGAAAGAGAGAAAGAGAGAAAGAAAGAAAGAAAGAAAGAAAGATAATAACAGTAATAAAAATGTTAAAACTTTTTTTTAAGTAACATCAAAAGAAATAATTATTTTAAAGATTTAATCTATCTCTTTGCGTACGTACGCCTTCAAAGGCAAAACTGGCAATATTTGCTGAACTGCATAACCTGCTTTCCTGTTTACGTGTACGATCAAAACAAAATGCATCATCCAGAAGATGACAGACTACAAAAGTGTGTCAAGCTTTTCCGATCTTCAGTCAGTTTTATCTGATAATTTTAGCAAAACAAGGCCATTGTATTTTTACCTAGCTAGGTTTGTAATCAAATACCCAAAGTATATCTTTTGTAGTTTGACTTGTTTGAGTTAGGTTCATGATAGTGTCCTTTATTAGCACAGACGTTTTGGAAGCACGGACCTCAACTAGAATTAGTGTGTTCGTTTCTAGCCAATTTTCACCTCAGTTTCACCAACAAGTTAGAATTTTCTTTCTTTTATAACTGACGTTTAATTTTAGTGAATGGAATTTGCCAAATAGCGTGATAATGCCCCTTTAGAACTAACGGTTCGGAAAATTAAAATATGCTCAATTGTCATACAAACTTTTTTTTTATTCAACATGCACCTCAACTGCTAGCCTAAGCGACCAATTTATCAAGTCAGTTCGAGTGCTAACAGGTTTTGACCTGTAATAAATTCTGTTCAACTGCAGAATTTTTTTACAAGTAATAATAGCTCTGATTCAAAAAGTGCTGGAAAAATCTTTCCCTCCTGTAAGAATTTTGCATTATAAATCTGCACTTGCCATGATGAAATAATAATTTTGCCGCTGCCTTGTGGTCTGAATGCAAGGCGGATGGCTTGACTTGTTGTCCTTCTTTTCCTTACATGTATATGAAAGATAATTTTAGAAACGGTTGCTGTAAGACGTCGTTGTTTAGACAATAAGTATGTGGTTTAACTGGTTCGTACAGAGAAGTACGTTTACAAATTACATGCTAGGTTAAGTTTAGTTTCGCAAGAAAATTATATCTACCGTAAAACTTGTTGATTACAAGACTGTGCTGCAAGCGAATTCTTGTCTATTGCATAGGGTTAGCGGTCAAGATGCTATTAAATAATAAATTAAGAAAGCTACTTATAGCTTACTCTTAAAACCGAAATTGGAAAAGTTTGGTGTAATTTTGTTTTCTTTGATCAAGCGCTACGGTCCAGTAATTGTTTCCGAATCTTTCAGACACACAACAGGGATATAGTAAATATGTTACTAACCATGTCTTCTCAGTTTGTACCGTAAGTTACGGATCCTCGTTTTTTTCTCCTACGATTTATGGCCCGCGCGCTTCGCGCATTGGCCATAAATCGAAGAGGAAAAAACTCAGTCGGTAACTTACAGTGTATGGTATGGACCTCGAACACGGTTAGTAAGAGGTATATACTGACATTTCTAAATATTTTTCGATTAATCATTACTGATTTGCCTGTAGTTTGAAAGCGGCGATGCTTCTGACTCAAGAAATGTCCGTTTGAATCCAAATGAGCCGTTTAACTTAACCGATTAACATTAAACCAAAAGCGAGGAGTTTTAAATTGCTATTCTCTAACGGTCCCTCTCCCAGAAATGCTCATAGAATTCCCTCCCGCGCGAGGAAATCGGCTTGGTGAAAAAGTGAGAAAAATTTGCATTGGGTTTTGTCTAGGATACACTTCATAAATCGTTTGAGAATCGGCCTTCTTTCGACTTATAGATGGCCCACCCCGAAGCTTAAGGGGGAGACAAGGCAAAGCACTCCCTCGGTGCTAATGTAATATTTCCTTTCATAAGAGTGAGTGATGATAATTTCTTGACCCATACCTATAACTTTGTTCCAAAACATGCTGGCCAACAAACTTGTGCAATTCTTTTTTATTGTTAGTTGTTTGTTTCATTTCTTTCTTCTCCAGTTTGTTTTGTTTGTTTGTTTGTTTGTTTGTTTTTTCACATCTGCAACTGATTTGATAAAGTTAGCACTGAGTGTAGGCATTCAAGCATGTATTGAAACCTATTGAACCTTGAGCGCGTTTCATTCGATCAAAAATTCCAGTTCCCGTTGAATTTTCGGTATTTTCCACCAGGCCGGACCGATCTCGTTCTCTTCCCGCTTGGGCACATTTCCCGCCAAGATTTACCAGACAAAATGCTGAAGGATCACAGTGAGGTGGCTGTCTTAAGAGCCGTATGCTGCTTCACGTAGAGAAGTTTAACACGCATTCAGAATTCAACTCTTCATCGATTATTACCTGACCCACCCTGATATGCGTGACTAGAGAAACTTGTACGAAATTTTTCTCGGGGGAGAGTATGCAAACCGGGTGAACTGGCCTAGAGGAAATTCGGAACGACAAGTGTACAGTTTTCCAGGAAATCATATCCTAACCTTTTTTGTTGAGAATAGGCGATCAAGAACAGGCTCGAACTGTGGCAGATCATTTGGCATCCAGTGCAGTGTCGGTTTTACATAGTACATACATAAACTTTATTTTATCTCGAATTTAAGAGTAGCTTTTGTAGCTAATTTCTCCGAGAGAAAATTAACAAATAGCAAAATATGACAACAAAAAATACACAATAACATTATAAAATACAATTCTGTATAAAAGAAAGACCTTTTCACGACTAAAGGAAAGGCTGAATCATACCGGGTAGAAATGCCAAATGGAACAGAAAATTTCCGAATTTCAAGAAAAAGAGCACAACCTCGAGAGGTGGACCGAAATTTTTGAAACTATTAAATATCCGGAAACTTTGTGTTCCATTCGATTTTGAACCCGAATTCCGGAAATTTTGCTGGAATGGAACGCACCACTTATCACTGCCATTTAAATCACGGTGCTTCCCTTATTTCCCTCTTCGATCGATGGTTCAGTGCAGTTTGGTGTGATATACAAGTGTCATATCATGTAATTAAAGTGAAGTCCACCGCTTATACCGCAAGCGAAACTAAACTTTTCGCCATCTAGTCTCCAGAATCACGTATAAGGTCCGTCATGCATATTCTGGAAGTCTCTGCTAAATCAAGTTACCCTTCATAGGGACAGCGTGGTAAGGGGTTCACTTTCAGAGTAAATATGGCAGTTGGTTCTTTATCGGTTATGTGTACCGCTTTGTCGTGAAGAAACGAACAGCGCTGATAATTCTTTGGGAAAGCGACCTCACTATCTTAAATAGGCCTAGGGCTGGGTTGTTCGAAAGCCGGTTAGCACTAACCCAGGATTAAAAGTTAACTGAAGTGTCAATATTTGAGTGCAAAAATATTTTTCACCACTTACGTTTTGTGTAGTAAGAGATAACGCAAGCTCAAAACTGACGGACAAATAATCACTAGATAATTAATAGGAAAATACCGCAAGTGGCATTTTCCAGTATATCTACATTTAGGCTGTGTTAGTTTCATAGGAATAGGATGTCCCACATTTTCAAGATCACAGTTTGAATTTGATCCATTTTTGCATGTCTCACCGAGTTGTGCGATATGGGTGTCCTGAAAGCCCGGGGGGGGGGGGGGGTACTCCCCTATATAAGGTATATAGGTATGTGCCGCCCCAAAGGGTATGGTTTTTGAGCCGTTTTGGTCTGAAAACGGGTATAGATTTTGACAATTATGGTCTGAAATCGGGTAGGGCTTTTGGGGCCGGGAACATTTACGAAAGCTTACAAACATATTTTTCTTCTCAGTACGTAACTGGAACGACTAACTGATAGCGAGAAAAAGAAATAGATAAACTATGTCATTCCAGCTTACTTTTACTCCTTGCGTCAACTTCCGTTCGGCACTGATTCATAATTATTGCTTAATCACCTACCGGGATACCACACACAAAGCCGCCATTATGAAAATGCGGTAACTGTAACGTTTTATTTGTGACAACTCGTGATAGATTTTAATCTACAAAGAAAGTGTTTCCTGTTTGCACAAACACTACATGTATACAATCATTTAAGCGATCAATCAGCTGAAATACCGGATTTATAATGAAAGCCGATCGCGGTCTCATGAACACCATATATTGAGTTCTTTAAAACATAAAGTTATACATTTTTGGTTGTTTCATGTAAAATAGAAAAGTAGATTAAAGTCGTACGAAAATTGCAAAATTGCGAGTTCCTAATCTTTACTTTCTTCATATCCGTATACTTCCTAATAAAAAATATTATGTTTTAACGTAATATACTTGGCTGTGATTTCACTCGGATGCTATAATAATGTAACGATTTTATAAAGCCATGTCTGAAAACGGTTGTATATTTGCAAGTTCAGGTCTGAAAACGGGTATGAATTTTAGAGGTCGGGTCTGAAAACGGGTGTGGAAAATGGCATGTTTAGGTCTGAAATAGGGTCGGGATTTAAAGACCCGGGCGGCACACCCCCACCAAGAATTCCAAGGAGTACCCCCCCCCCCCCCCCGGGCCTGAAAGCCTCGCTGAATACTTCGTTTGGGGTCCACGTTTGAAAAAAATAAAAAAAATCGGTGTAGCACATTATGAACACATATTACAAATAACATAAGTTCTTGTTTTGTTCAGAGTTTATTTTGTTCTTGCTCGACCCATTTCCAAACATATGTTAAATCTAGATGTTGACAATAGCCGCCAAGGGCCTCCACTCGGCTGAACCGAAAATTCCTAAAAGAAAAAAAGATCTTATCAAACGGATTGTTGTTTAAGTACGAGCACATCTTGCAACATACAATAAATGAGCGAATCTATTTTTCAGGGCAGATCGACGTGTCCGCTTTAACAGCCTCTTAAGTGCTACAATTAAAGGAGGTTGATTATCCTCGATCTCTTGCCAGAACCAATAAATATTTTAATCTCGAAAATTACTTCCGATTTTCTTAGCCTCATCACAAGAAACTGAAATAACCAAGCCATTTAGCAACCAAAAAGGCAAATGGTAAGTCGAAGGCCCGCTGAAATGGAGTGACGGGCGGAATGCTACAAATAAAATATTTTCTTTTTTTAAATAACTCTTTGTTTTTCAGTGCCAACTGAACTTTGCGAACTTCTTAACTCAGGGGAAAAGAAATGTTTCACTCTTACATGTGTTGCAGACAATTCTAAAAAGTCTCACTTTCCTACACGTGGACCGTTCTTATTGCACGATAAATGATTATTAAGAAACTAGTTTAACCTGAGCGGCGCTAGCAAAGCATGTTTTGGAGCAAGCTGTAGTACGAAAGTCAAGAATGATCATCGCAGTAAATTTTCCAATTTAAGCAATTGGAAAGGAGAAGCCTGAAAAAATTAGGGCTTCAACGGGATTTCAACAAGACCCCAGGCAACTTAAGGCATGGTTCACCTCTTAATATGACATATTTTTGTTTTAAAGGTAAGTTTTTGTTGGATCTTTCTGAAATTTGTAGGATACAATCAAATCAGTATCCTTAAAGTGCACCTAACCCCATTTTTTTTTTTTTTTTTTCGCTAAATCGAATCTGCTTGTTATTCGAAGCATTTGGGCGCAAACATTTTTGAATTTCCTTGAATCCTCGATTTTCTATGCACTGAAAATTGAAAAGATCTGTTTCAGCCCCAAAGTGTCAATTCATCCCTGCTGGCGAAAGTCTGATTCAGCCCTTCCTAAAGCAATTTGAACGTAACCTGGGCCAAAAAAGCTACATCAAAAGGCTATTACAGCCCCTGGTAGGGCGCATTTCAGCCCAAGGACTAAATCAGCCCCAGCTAATTGGACTGTATTGGCTCTGATTTAAGAGAGCCAAATTAGACTCAAAAATATAGGACTGTATTTTACTTACCGAATTGGCCCTATTTTTATGGCTAAAACAGATCTTTCTGATTTACAGTGAGCCCTCTCAAAGTCGCGCTTTAAGTGTTGCACGATCGACTTTTAGGGAGTCTGGGCGGCCGTTGTTGATGACGTCTACCCAGGAACCAAACACAATGGCGCCTCGGTCTACTCTCTGTATTTGGTTTCATAGGAAATAGCCTTGTATCTATGTCCACATCCAATAAGAACTTTTTTTTATTATTTTAACGAAACAGGTCACGTGACATAGTAAATAGTTTAATAACTTCTAATACAAAGCAAACTTAATCTTTCTAATGTATCTTGCGACTAAAACGTCCGAATTTTGTTTAAGAATAATTTCTTTTTCATCACTGGAGTCAGAGTTAAGTTTCGATTCGAGAGACTCCGAAATAAACTTCGATCGAGCACGTTCGACAACCGTGTGAAATCACTGCTTGGAGCTTTGAGAGCACTTAACAATATTTCAAGCGACGACGGGGAAGACCTCTTTGCGGACGAGCTGCTTGTATATTACGAATGGAAAGTTAGATACGAAGTGAAGGAGGAGGAAAACGAAAAGCAGGAAAGAAAACTCAAGGACTGCTTTGGATGGTAAATTCATTACCTAAGCACAAGGTTCCACGAGTGTTTAAAGCCCGTCTACAGTTGTCGTTAGCGAGAATGTATTTTGTCAAGACATGGTTGCTCTGTTAAATCCAGTTTGTAATTTACTTTCTGGAATGCTTCATGCTTGTAAGAGCGAAGGACGCGTTGCAGTTATCGAGACGTGATGACCTGCAAAGCACTGGCATCCATCCGATCCGGCGATTGAAAATCGTAGAATTGTTTAAACCTTTTTTGAAGCCGCGGGAAGGAAAGCGGAAGGTAGCATTTCATACAGTTACTGATTTCACATTGTCACACGTTTACTAACTACAAATAAGCGATGTAATTTTTTCTCAATGCTTGCAGTGAAATTCCTTGGATAAGCGAACAGGATGTGCTCCCTAAGCGGTCTGCAAATAATATTACGCGGTCATATTTTCGACACTATTACACAGAATTTTTGTCGAACTGCTCTCTTTCAAACCTTCGAAAAACTCTGTGAGTCTAACAATTTTGTTCAGATATCATGTAATGTTAAAGGATTAGTCTTCGACTTTTATCTGAATCGAAAGAGAAATAGGTTTTGGTTGGCGGCGTTTAGTTGCGACTTGTTTACATATCAGTAAGTTTATACATCGGTCGTAATGCTTCGTAATTTATCGCGCGACTTTGCCAGATATGTTATAAATACTGTGGGATTGGAAGATATAGGTTGTCGTTAGTGTCTCTACAAATTGTTTTGAAAATATTGTTTGAAAGTCTGCGGAACAAATTCCACTAAGAGTTCTTCAATGGTTATATATCACAGAAATAGTTCGCTTGTTCGATAATTCGACAAAATCAACCATCGTTTACGTTTTTATTGTACTATTGACCGATCATCACTATTAAATTGTATAATATAACACCTCTGGAAGGCGTTTCTGCGCACTTTTCGAATATGTCTTGCATCATCCTCCAGGAATTGAGAGTATGGGACTCTATCTTCGTGGGTAGACGCAACACCAGCTGCTAGACCCATTCTTCTCAGACTCGGTCGTCAAACAAAATGGCGGTGTTTTGGAGCTTTTTTCGAGATTTCGTCGGGGCAAAGAAAATCGAGGATTTATCCCAATCAATTTTTTTTTCGCAGAATTATTTCAAATAACAAGTAGATTCGTTTTAGCGAGAAAATAAAATTAAGGTTAGGTGCACTTTAACAACATAAAGAATTGTTGCATTTTAAATTTACGTCATGTGACCCAAAAACGATAATTAACGGTTAAAATCTTTACACTAATCTTTACACACTGGGGTACGGTAAATGAACTTTAATTAATCAATTTTTGTGTGTACTTCTTTTACATTATAATAGGTCTTCAAGAAATAGCCTTTTATATCTAGCTTGCATGGCTCCTCTCAGACATTGAACTGTATTTCCTCAGCTGGAAACCAACTGCTCACGGAAGGGCTTCGGTCCGGTTTAGTAAACTCAGATCCTTCCGGTAACTTTCTCCGGCTTTGCGTCAAACTGTTTGGTTGCAAAAGGCGTTTCGTATTAAACCCGCTATTTAATCTTCCCGGGTGTAACACTGGCGGAATAGAACGCTGCGATGTCCAGTTTAAGGCAGGCGTGATTTTATTTTTACTTAAAGATAACGGGTGATTGCTTCCTGCAGAGTTCGGCCTTGATTTGGAAATCGCATCATCGATGTGAATAGTGGGAATGAAGTGATCATTTTGGATGTCCGGCAAGATTCTGCCATCATCATCCGTCAGCATTGAAGTTGCTGTGACAGGTCGCGTCCTTGTCGAAGGCGTATCATATCTTGATAGTTCGGTGAGCTGTGTTTGAGAGCTATGCGCACTACTTTGCCCATAGTGTTTTCTCTTCCAGAATTTCACGAGTAAACAAATAATGAGGGCTGCGATAAGGAAGCAGGCGACAAAGGTTACAGCCACAGAGGTGCCAATAGCTGCAGCTACCTCGGAGCTCGCAGTACCTTGGACTGGAGCTGTGTCACCTGTAGAATAAGAAATACAGCTACTTTAATTTTGATGGCGCTGGGATCCACGTATTTCGCCAGGATCGACCTTGCACGCAGGGTCTTAAACCTTAGAAGTAAACCTTTACCTTCCATCTGGTGGTGGTGGTGGTGGTGGTGGTGGTGGTGATGGTGAGAGGGATGGTTTGGGGTAATGAATTATTTTGTTCTTAATAGATTGGCCTCAGTCTTAGGTCACCTGACTTCAATAAGTCTGCCGATTTCGTTCTCACTATTTTCTTAAAGAGTCAGAAAAAAGCGTGACGTAATCATGCAAAGGTGATACTAGAAAAGTAAAAAGAAACTAGTCCTGAATTGTTTCTTAAGACGTTTGTCGAAAATGCGAATTGGGCTTGACTTGCATGTCAAAATAAATGCCATAAATTTTCTATGGCAACGTAAAATGTCCAAGGGTTGAAGGACGCAAGGTTAATTTCACGTATTTCATTAGCCTTTCGAAGTATATACCAGCTAGCGAAAAAAGATGCAAAAGAAAGTGATATCTCTCATATATGTAAGTTTAAAATAATAATAACAAGGATCACAATTGGTAAATATCATTATGTGTTCCATACCTCCCACATTCGTTATCTCATCGTGACTGGGAATACCTCCATTAGTTGTGATTGTATCTAACGTGGTGGAACGTTCTGGATTTCTCGTTGTAGGCGTTGTCAATGAGAACGTTGTATGCGAATGTCCAACTGATGATACTCCGGCAAGTTCACTGACCCCATTTTTTGAAATCACAGTTATATTGTACAACGCTGCTGGGTTAAGGCTAGAGATTGTTACTTGAGTTGTACTTAGATCCTCAGACAAAGGCCAGAACTGCACTCCAGCGCAATTGCTTGAACAGAATCCAACATTTGAGCATGTACTGCATTGTATATCGTATGTAAGGTCAGTGCGCCCTCCATCATACGAAGGCGGAGACCATGTTACCACGACAACGCTTTCTGTCACCACTGTTACGTTGATGTTTGTTGGTGCTAAAGGAGGAGCTAGTAATGGTAAAAAAAGGAGGTAGTCACATGAGAAAAATGAATCCTACTCAATTTTTTAAAGACGAGAAATCCTTTACGAGTTGTTGTTTTGTAAATAGCACTGAAATAATCTCGGTACACACAAATCTGAGGACGCTTAACCTGCAAAGGGGTCATTCAAAAGATGCCATCAAAGCCTTTAGTTCTGCACTATTAACTTTGAGTTCGATTAAAATTGAAGCACCACCCAGTATTAATCAGGGGAAAATCAAAACACTGAACTATTCCCAACACGGTCAATGATGCCTCCACCTTTCTTTTCAATAGAATATCCATTCAACAAATTTGGCCGCTGCAGTTTGTATCCTCTTTATCTTCTTTGGCTGATAAATTGAATCCTTCAACGCTGTTGTTGGTGTTTTCTTTTTTGGAGGCCTAGAAAGCAGTATCCTTTAACTCTTACAATGCTATGCAGTGAACGAAGTTTTTACCTGTGCAGCCATCACTGTTTGCATCTTGGGGCGCCCTGTAAAAGCCACTTTGGCAAAGGCAGAAAAGACGAGTGTGACTTGACACACTGTTGGAGGGACATAAGATACATTTTTCATTTCCAATTGACGCCTTGTAATAACCTTCCTTGCATTCTGAAATAGAAATGTCAAGGAATGTATAGGATTACTTCGTCGAAGACATCATCTACATTGACTTCCAAGATAAGATACTGGCTAATAACACTGAAAGGGATTGCCTGTTAAAAGCCTGTCATGACAACAATTGCTGTTAAATTCTTTTAATTAATAAGTGCAAGTGTATGTTCGTATGATGACCGCGTTGATAGTTCCTTTACGATGTGGTGTCATTATCATAAACAGAATAAAGATTCAGGCATTGATAACAATTCATACCTGTTAATCTCTCGGGATACACAATAGAATTTTACCAAAAAAACCTCTGTGTGAAAAGAGCACAGGAATACAAATAAAAATCTTGGACGTTAATCTCACCAGTACAGATGTTCCCAACAAGCTCATATCCAGCACTGCATTTACATGTAACTTTGTCATCCGTCGCCCATTTCCCAGAATTAAGACACATCAGGGAAAGTGTGCTGTTGATGGGATACGGAGAAGCCTTTTCAGAGCATTTACCGCTAACAGTGATGTTCTGCTGGTCAGAAGAGGGTGCGGCCACCATGTTGAACGCTACGCCATTGTGCAAAATACTTGGGCAGTACGTGTATGATATCAAGACAGACGTGAGCGCTACGCAAGCACCCGTGTCCTCAAAAGCAAAGTAGGCGCCACTACTATTGACAACAAAACTCGTATTAGCTTGATTTATTTGAGGTGTCTGTCCAAGCTTCGAAAGATATGTAGCATTAACTGTTTCGATAAAAGTGAATTTTTTTGATTCAATATCCGTCTTTGTAATCCCACCGGGTACAGGACCGTGCGTATGTAGCGCATACACTTTGAAGCTCTGTTTACAGTGGTTAAGCTTCGCGGGGCATTGCCTGGCCATGAATGTAAGACCCATGTGGACCTCGTTGGCGCTTTCCAAGTCAATGTAGTCCGAGACGAGCCAGCTGTTGGTATCGGACGTTGCTGTTTCTGAAATATCGCACACAGTGTAGCCTCCACTGATACCATCCTGCGACCACTGGAATGGAAAAAAAAAAAGGTATTAAAGGGAACCTCCACTCTGAAAAAAAGTTCACTTCAAATCACAAGAAATAATTTGAAGAATGATTTAACTAACAAAGCGCGTTTACATTAAATACATGAATTATAGAATCGTTTATTTTTCTTTTCAAATTTCCCGGGCGCCGCCATCTTGAATAATTGTGACGTGAAATGGTTGCCCTTTTGTTATTAGACAAAAGCTCTCTGTGTCAGAACAATAGAGCAACCAAGGCACGTCACAATTATTCAATATGGCGGCGCCCAGGAAATTTGAAAACAAAATTACGCGACTCTGAAAGTCGTTTTTCTCCACTATAGACACTCTTGTGGAAAAAAAAAAAAATAATAAAACTAACGTTATTGCAAATACTATATCCGGCGGTCTTAGGTAGGAGTGGAGATTCCCTTTAAATAAAAAGTGATTGGTTATAAGAATTTCCAAGCAATGGATGATGTCGTTACTTTCACTCTTTGTCAATGAAACAGAAATAGTACCATAGATCAATGGATAACTGAAGCTGGCCGTGTGCAATTTAAATGTTCTTAATTTGAGCAGCTAAGAAACGACATTTTAGATGCATTCACGTACTAGATAATGAACTGAAATGATATTTGAACGTAATGCCATCACTCAGTATTATTGCGTTGAACGTTTAAGTTATCACACGAGTCTAA
>JAHPZR010003304.1:125000-132500 GCA_019787425.1 Platygyra sinensis | reverse complement strand
TCTGAAGGACCTTTTCGTTCCTACTGCGAAAATCCATTCTTACAACACACGAGCCTCGGTCTCTAAGAATTTTTATATCCAGAAATCAAATCATGAAGTTAAGAGGAAGTCATTTTCAAGAATTGGGCAAAACTGTGGAATGAGATACCAACCAATATAAGGGCACTCCCTAAAGCTACCTTTAAAAAGAAGATACAAATGATTTTGTTAAAAATATTGGAAAATGAAGATTCTTATAAAGATTTAGAATTCATCATATCAAAAGTTAATTTTTACTCTTCATAGCTGTACTTCCTTATTCAAGTCCTTATCCAGTTCCAATCCTGTTCCGTCCTAAATACTTCGAATTTACCATGTAGCCTTAATGAACTGATGAATACAAGTTTCTCTTAAGTAGTTCTTCTTTTGCCTTTTCTATAATACGTTTCTTTTAATTAAGGTTAACAGATGTCATTTATTTCCTGGCCCGCCTCGATTAGCTTTTGCTACCTGCGGTGCCAGGTCTGTCTACTGTAATATATGTAAAATGTAATAATAAAGTTGTCTTGTCTTGTCTTGTCTTGTCTCTTGCACGACCGATTAAGTTTTCTATTTTTGTGTGATACCGACACCATACTTCCATCTGGCCCCAAACAGTTTTTTGCGTCAACAAAAACTTCCAGACTGCGCAGAGGCGTGATCCACAACAAATGAATCACCAGCCAGCATTCCTTTTCTTACATTTTCAATCCCCAAAAACGACGCAAGTATCTAACCGTAACCGTCAAGTTTATTTGGCAATAATAGAACTCAATCCTATACGGTATGGGATTATCGTTAAGCGCTTTCGGTGTGATGGGACTATCTTTGTCCTTAATTAAAAGCACCACTAGTAAAAGGATTAGAAAGAAAACATGTTTTCAACAGAAACGCTGCTAGCCTACCGCTAGCCTCGTAGAAAGAAAAAAGTGTGAATATAATGACCATCGTTCTTAGCAAAGAGCAATTTCGGCCATATCTCTGGCGCCAAGATCCCTTTGTACAAGAGCCTTTTATCTCTACCTAATTGCCTCTATGATTGATTACTTGGAATGCTTAAGGTTAATTGAGTTTGCTTGGTCGGCCGATCAGTTTAAGTGAATATTGAAATTCAACTGGCCTTGCATGTTTTGAAATAGATACCAGTACTGTGCATCTAGGGGTGATTTGTCACAGCTGAGTATGATGTCTTTTAATGGAATGCTTAAGTCTACACTCAGAACAAGATGTACATATACCATTTAGTAATTTTTCATTTTAATGCTCACTCAATTTGCTAGCTGAAATCTACCCAATTAAAGCTAGATTAATTTTGGAAAATGAATAAACAATGTTACGCAGTAAACGCACTGTTCGATAATATCACTTGGAAATGTTCCCACAATAGGGTTTCCTTAAAAGTCAGGATAACCATTTGCAGCGTGATAATCAATAGCTTTTATTTGGAAGGTTGTAATTAAGTCGATCTTCTTCAGTCGATTCAAAGGTTGAAACCGTGCAATTTTTTATTTATTTATTTTTTTTTGCGACTAGAGCTCATTGGCGATTTGGTTCAGTCTCTTTAACTGCACCTGTTTTGGCTGATGACGAATGACGGTTTAGGGAGAATTAGGGCAATCTTACCGTGAAATCCCATTTCCATTATATCTATAAACTAGGAGAAGCGATTTGAATCTCTCTGAGTGAATCGCACACCAACAAGGTAGTTTTAGCCAATAGTTTATATTTTTACGATAGACACGCTAACCAAGCATTCAATTCATTAAGGAAAGCGTGACGTTGATAGCGAATTTGATCATCAGGTCCTCTTCAGAAAGTTTGCGTACATGTCTGTAATCTCAGTTACTATGCAATGGTCAGTGTCTGGAATTTAGTTGCCAAACAACTTCTAAAAATATATATGGATAATTAATAAAATGCAACCGGGATGCCGGCGAAAAGTGTACCGACATTTCAGAAGAATGACTTTGTTAAACATCGTTCATACCCAGGGGTCCATGGAAGACTTGTAGAAATTTTCATTAATATCCTGGCTTAATGCATTCTTACAGTTCCCATCAAAGACACCATGGTCAATTCACAGTACCAAAAATTAAGATAGTCTTTTGCTTATATGCACCTACTGGCCAGAAAATGGTGAAACTACAAAACTGTATTGTTCACTGAAAGCTTCAATTGTATCTTCGATCGCTTGAAAGGTTTGCATAATGGTTGACTGAATTGAATGTGAACGTCGCCCTGACAAAACTTTCAGTGCGGTAGTGCACTGTTTTAATAACAGCCCACAGTAATTGCTGCCGGCCAATGGTCTCTCTGAAAAGGAAGCGTCTCCATTAGTGAACCCGACAAAACAAAAAGAACTGATTAAAGGATTTAGTATCTATTATCAGACACGGAATTATTTCGTCATTGCAAGTGAATGAAAAGGTATTAGCAATATATAATTATACATCAGGTCTGGATTGCCATAATGCTCAAATATCTAGCTTATTCCAGAACAAGAAGTGTACAATGAAACGGATAAGTACGGATTAAAGAAGTCTGTTTTGCTCTAGTCGCAATGGATTAGAAACAACTCAGTGGGATAGAAAGTTGGATCTTATGCCTTTAAATAAAAGATACGCCAAAAATGTTAAGTACAATTTAGTTATACCTTAGTGAGGTTTTCCAACGACTTTTATGAATCATATGAAAAAGACAGTACGGGTACGGTGAAAAAGCTGGGTTCATATTGCGTGCAGAATCTACAGATAACATGTTCCATAATCATGATTACCTCCGGTATGTTTGATTGATACTGGACCTAGTAAAAAAAAAAAAAAGAAAAAAAAAAAAAAGAAAGAAAGGAAGCAAATTTGCTCTCATGTCTTTTGTCAAGTAGCCTTTTAGCACGTGAGTCAATTGCTTTCACGTACAACTTATGACGCCGCAATACAAAGGAATTAAATGTTAACACAGGCAAGATATGTTCGCAAGGTCAGTTAGGCAACCAAAACCTTTTCCAGAGACATATTAATTTAGCGCTTCCAAGTATTTATTGTTTGTAAATCAAATTCCCTGTTCGACAGGAACGGATGAAAATTAATGTCAGTTTTTAGCGCTTCCCTTATAAAGACATTCGAATGATATTGGTTTGACTGATCGAGTTGGCCTCTGTGTATTGTAACCTTACAAAATAATTTTATTGCAGCCCCAGAAAACGGTCCCATATATGCAATAGTCTTACGAACTGAAGGTGCCGAAAGTTATGAATAGAGATTTAGCACCACCAATGGAGGCCTTCTTGATTTAAATCAAGACTGTCTTTTTCAATTTCATTAAGTTCAAAAATCTGAGTAAACTGGACCTTGTAGCTCGTTTGAGGCCGATGGTTGTGTTGCGATGAGCTTGAAAACAAAATAAACGGAATTTTGAGCAAGAAAGTTAACAAGAAACATATTTTGATTGCCTTTCTAGGTTGGCTTGGTAAACAATTTACCCGGGAGACCATAATTTCAAATCCGTCTTAACCAAGCTCCCAGCTTTCTTGTTAAGCAAGCAAATGTTAAAATCAAATTTTGTAACATGATTCTTTCATAGATCTACAGGGGTCACATTCTGTAAAGAATTTTGAATCACCTGTTCCTTTTATCGATAGCAAACGAACTCGTTTAGTTGACGTGCATTTCTCGGTTGTATTGATCTCATATACATCTTGTTAAATTCACGCATAGTAAAATTCCGTTTTATGTTCCCTTGTTGCTGTTTTAGGTTTATATTTTTTCCCCGAGAAACACAATGACGCTCTTGTTTCAAAAGACATATTCTTCGAGGATATTTTCTTTTGTAAATTGAGAGGCCACTATGTCTGTCAACATGGCCGTGGTTATCACCCATCCAATACCACTGTTATTATAGTCACTTGCAATGCTAGTATCCATGTACCGAATGACATCTACGTTAAAGTCGGGTTTGTAACGCAAATTTCTCTGCACAAACTCCGGTATTTCATCTCGCGGAATACCAGATATAAGGTATTTATGTAATTAATTGACCAAAATAAATGAACTAGTTTGTTATAGTTACAGTTGCCGCCAGCATTAGCTGTGCATGTCGGAGACGTGACGTTGACTCAAACTCTCGATATAAAATGGCTTGAAATGTTGAGATGCCTTGAGAATGGTCATAAATGTTGAACACAGCTGTTTGACTTCGACGTCCATTGTCCGATGGAAACAAACTTGTTATCAACCGCGATTTTGCTTGCTTACTTAGGCAATCTCCGTTTTGCTGCATATAATATCTTGTTTCGTTGAGAAATGATGCTGCAAATAGTTAATGACGACCTCAAACTGATATCTGCAATATCTCGAACTGTGTGAAAGAATGAAACAGAGGTTCAAAGAATTAAAACTGCGGCTTTCGCAAAATACTCGCACGAGACGATATCTCTAAGCAGCGCAAAAAAAGGTGTGAAATGCGCAGAATTATAATACAAGCGAAGCTTATAAGAATTAAGTCTTTTCGTTAGTTTTATGGTTAAACTTACCCCAGCAAATGAACCAAATTCAAAACGTGTCAGCCACTGCCAGGAAGACGGCGAGTTTTGATCTTTGTAAACCAGGATAGCTACAACGTAAATGAAACAAATTCCTAACAATATCTGCAAGTGATTAGTTTCACTCACTGATCAAGTAAGCGAAAATGCTTTCACAGTCAATGGATAAGCACAACTGTGTGTTTGTACCAACCTGTCTCCCCATGGGCCTTGAAATGTACATGGTAAAGGAAAACAACAAGCACCGCACAGAGACCTCTTTGATTCGTCTTTGCTTTCATACCCTCAGTTTCAACACCTCAGAGCGAAAAACTTTTGGCGTCTTGAAACGATCAGAGATTGGAAATGAATCGGCTTAGTAAAAACTCTCTCCCTTAAATTTATTTCAACCTTGAGGCACACAAAAGCCGTATTTTGGTGTCTTCACTGAATCAATAACTTGAACAAGAACAGTCAGCGCCACTAAACTACCATAAAGACTGGGCCGTCCTGTTTTAGAATCCCGACATTTGTACTCGCGGATTATGCAAATTAAACGGCAATACTTAATTGAACACGTCAGAGAGTGAATTGTTTGGAGTGATGTAATTGATTGAGTTAAAAAATGGTAAGTGGACCGTGGAACAGGTGATGAAAACCGCATTGCACTTTGAGGCTGAAGTAAACCTGAAATGGCAGTTGTATCTAGTGCTCTTTGCTCAGCGTCTTCTTCTTAAATAACAGCGATATCCTAACACCAGAGTGTACCAGTTAAGAACGTTTGGGTCGGTAGGTTGTTTTTTAAGCAATGCTTAAGCACTAATAGCCCCTTGGGAAATCGCTCTTTTGAAAAACTGGTTCTTCATAGATGCATTCATTATTAGCTTAATCCTTAAGTTGTCAATTTTATTCACTCTTTTTCAAGTCCCTTGACGCGCTTTTACAGATCACGAAAACATACATTAGAGAAAAAAAGGAGCGTTGTTATTATCTTCCTGGTAACTTTTTCCGACATAGTTTTAGCTAGGTTGCTTGTTCAGCGGTGCTAAATAGCCTATGATTATCTTTCCTCATCTTTCATATAAAACACGCGAGTGAAACCTGAGGAAGAAAGATTTCTTGTAGTGAAAGCTAAACGAATGGACTGTTTTTTATTTACTACACTGTCATCGTAATACAAATTTGAAAACTGAATAACCGAGATTTCCGGTATATAAAACTGCTCAATCGCTTCAGTTGTGTAATAAATGCTCGGGAAGTTGTGTTTACCCGGTTGTAGTTTAACTAGAAAATAAACCGGCCAGTAAATTAATCAGTATTCCACGTTCATTACAAGCACTGTCATAATAAAACTACTGAATCCTCAGTTTATAAAAATAATTAAGTTTCTTATGGTCATACCTATAAAATGTATACCCGTACATGTGTTTGTTTGACAAAAGTTTGCCGTTGTTCTTTAAATAAAAAAAGAAAGGAAATTAGACACTCAAAGGAGACTACTGTTTCTATAACTTTATCAATCTGTTTGAAAGCAATGTGATCTTCTTGTTTCGTGTTTGACGTTTAAGCTAATCGATTTAATCAGCTACTGGATTTGTATAACACAAAGCTGCTAATGTATGTTATTCTCTAAGATACCATCGATTATTTCCTTGTTCCAGAACCTACGATCACTTTACACTCACGAATTTCGCGCAGTTTTAGTTGGATATTGAGCTATGATTTAGATATTGCATTCTATTTTACATGTTTCCACCAACATCGAGAAAAAATATTTTTACAGTAATGTGTCATAACCTGTTACTGTTTTGTGAATTTAATTTAAGAGTCAAGTCATATTCTACCCAATCAGTGGAGACTGATAGAGAGAGCGACCAGCTAGCGGCTACGCGTTGCCGATTTTTTTCCAGTAGTAATTAAATTCATCTCCTTACAACGCTAATCACTTTTTTTTCTTTATAAATTATCTTGTTCTGATGAAAAAAAAAAAACACATTGTTTCCCCTTGTACTTGTTGAAAAAGCGTCACATGACACGAGAACTTCATCGGGAAACTTTTTGACAAATTCATGGTCACTGAATAATATTCGTGTTAACTTGTCATAATTGTCAGTGATATGTATTTATGCAGAGCGCATGCGCGGGATTTCTGTTATAATAGCTCTTATCGCAGTTATCAGCGTTTTGTCATGCAAACGAGGCTAAAGAAAAAGGGTCAATTCTGCATTGTATTGACCCTTTCGCCTCGTTTGTGTGCCGCTCTAGACAAAGGAATATTTGACACGTTTTCTTTTTCAATTTTTTATTTGATTGTTTTATTTCTTTTGATGCTTGGAGAATCAGCAAAAGAAACCCTGCCTTCATCTATTGTATACTACATAGGAAATACATCTTTCAATTATCCGAGAACAGTAAATTCGATCTCTAAGTTGACATCCACAAGGGCGTTCTGATGTTCGCCGGACAAGGTTGTCTTTAGATATAAACGAATTTCACTGTCGATCGGAGGGCAAATAATCAAGAGAACATGGAAATGATTACAACCCCTTTTTAACGACATTTTATGGGAAAAAAAAAGTCTCATTTGAGAGAACTATGAGCATGCAAATAATTTCGGTCCAAAACCGTGTGGGCATTCTACACAGTACATGGAATTCAGGATGACGACATTAGACATTTTGTTTTTCTTGCAAGTGTCAGTAGTGTTAGTTATGCGGTATGTGCTATATAAATGTACTTGCGATAGGCAATTGTTCCGTGGGATGCCGGTGGCAGGCCACGGTGAGTTTTCGGTAGGGTTTCTATTTTTTCGTCGACGCAAAACGGCAAATTTGATTGACAGCTGAAACTATTTTCATTTCCAAACATTCTGCGATTCTGCGATTCTGCGATTCTGCGATTCTGGCAAGGACCGGGGGGGGGGGGGGGGGGGGATAAACAAGGCATTTCATTTACAAGGCACTTCG